>JAKCPI010023863.1:0-52940 GCA_023213315.1 Euborellia annulipes | reverse complement strand
TTCCTTCCCTCCCTTAAATGTTCGCTCTCAAACATCTCTAAGTGAAAATCAGTCGACCCCAAAACCAAATCACCCCAATTCAATACATAAAACAATCCCTAGACCAGTCACCATCCTCCTAAAGAAACTCCTCACTTCGAGACGACCCTCAAACTTCCAATTTCAATAGACAAGTATATGAAAATATTAAAAATAAATACGAGTTCACCCTATCGGCTTTATTCAATAAAACGTTATAACAGAATATTTCTGTAAAATCAATTTCTCATTTAAATGCCGAGTCATTAAGTGAATATGAGAATATAAAAGATAATATATTAAATTTTTCGTGAAAAAGAAGTAGAATTCTTTGACATGACAACAATGCATGCATGTATAGTGGCCGGGTAGGAAGGCATGCACGAAAAAGTTGGCGGTTTGAATAACTCCTCTTAAGAGGTATAATTATGTTGAAAATACGGTTAGAAAGAATGATACTGGTGAGACAAGTCATAGAAGAATCATGTTCTAGAATTTGCATAATTGTCTTTTTCACTTCCATGTTGTTAGTTAGGGAGCGAACAAGTATTACGTAACGCAATTTGGGGGGAGGGGGGTCTGGTAAAATGTTACCAAGCGTTACAAGGGGGAAGGGGGTAGACGAGTTACGTAACTGGTATTTTAGCGACTTTCCGATACTTTGCGCAACATAATTGTGACTTTTAGATAAAAATGGCCATTTGAGCGTTAAGTAACGTCTAGGGGGGATCCAGAAAAATGTTATGGCGCGTTACATGGGGGGGGGGGTCAAAAAACTTCAAAAATTGTGTTACGTAATACTTGTACGCTCCCTTAGACTAAAATATGAATCAATAGGTTTTTTTTTTTTTTTTTTAATTATAATTATGATATGACACCTCTATGTAATTTACTAATTTAGTGTATCTTTATTTGTGACCTGAACAAGTGTCTGAAAAAAAATTGTGTTTTAATTAAACAATTCGCCTCTCTAGCGCTTCATCATGCTCAAAGCTAGGGCTGAAGAAAATAATCGATTAATCGATTATTTGTTTCCACAAGAAATTGGGGGGGGGGGGGAAATAGATTATTTTTGGGGAAAAGGGTTTAAAAAGATCGGATGAGACTCGTTTCAAAAAAAAAGTCAAAAGATTTTCACGGAAGACAAAAAAATTTCCCGCGGCAAAAATTTCGCTTTCCTAAAAAAAAAAAGGAGGGATAAATTTTGCTAGAGAAAGAAAAAGGTATACTAGATTATTTTTTTTCATAATCGATTATTTTGTCCATAATCTACTATATTTTTCGTCTGTCCGGACCCATTAATCGATTATTTTTCATAATCGATAATCGATTATTTTTTTCTATAATCGAACACCCCTACTCAAAACACCAGAAAAAAATTTACTCTTAATAATAGTTTTTAATAAAATTTTTTTAATTTATCATATCGTCCAGAAAATGCAAACATAAATCAAATAAATGATAGGTTTTTTTGAATTGAATGATGGACTAATTTTGATTTGGTGCTTTTGGATATGTTGCAGTAAACGTGGTCGAGGCGCTACAAGAGTTTTGGCAGATGAAGCAAGCTCGGGGCGCTGATCTCCGCAATGGAGCGCTAGTCATCTACGAGTCAGTGCCGGCTTCAAGTCCGCCTTACGTCTGCTACGTCACCTTACCTGGCGGTTCTTGCTTTGGCAGCTTCCAGGTGCGACATCCTTCAATTTAAACAAAAAGCATAAAATTTTCCCAGGTCAAGATTTCGAAGAAGTAGTTGACTTTAGGTCTATTTATTTTCTTTTTCAAACATCTTTTTTTTCTAAGATTTTCTTCTAAGAATTGAAAAAATTAGTTATACTGAAGAATGTGTTTTTTTATCCCTCCTTTAGTCTTTTTTTTTTTAATTTATTCAAAAAATTTCTAATATACATAATTCAGAGCATTCAAAGAAATCATAGTAAGAAAAGTAAGATATAAGGAATTTTTATTTGGAGTAGATTTTTTGGAAAACCAGAATTAAAGTCACGGGACGAGGTCTAAATGGCGGAAAAGACCGTAAATAAAATTTAAAAAATCTGGTGTGACTGGTCGCACAGCACACAACTTTCTCTTACCTTCGGTAATCGAAAGTTGTTTTCTGTTCTTGTCACACCAGATTTTTTGTGTCGAGATATATTGTTGTAAAATTTATATGGGAAAATATTTATATTTTGTTATCATGGTAACCATTTCTCCTATCTTTTTTACTTTCTCTTACCTATGTATATATGTAATATATATATAGAGAGAAAGTATTGGATTCATGTCAAAAATTCGATGTCGAGATTTTGATGGATCTTCACGTTTTGAGGTCCCCTGAATCCAAAAAGTGGTTTTCGCGACATGGTCTGTCTGTCTGTGTGTCTGTCTGTGTGTCTGTGTGTCTGTGTGTGTGTGTGCTGTGAACAAAATATCTCAAGAACGAAAAGAGCTAGGAGGTTGAAATTTTATATTTAAGTTAGGCACCCCCATGGGACGTGACACGAAGCTTTTGAACAAAATCGACCAAAAAGTACTAGTACTTTACTGATTCACTTTTTCAGTTTTTTTCGATTTTCTCAAAATTTGCTCCAACGATTTTTTTTAAAATTCAAAAATCAATTATTTTTTAGATTCTCTATAAAATGTATATTCTCATTTTGTGATTGAAATCTTCTGAAGACCACTTTACTCTTGTACTCCATAGAAAAGATAGGAGAAATGGTTGCCATGGTATCAAAATATAAATATTTTCCCATACTTATAAATTTTACATCTTGAATTCAATTGTACCCTACTGTAGGAAACTAAATACATGTCGACACAAAAAATCTGGTGTGACAGCACAGTGCACAACTTTCGATTACCGAAGGTAAGAGAAAGTTGTGTGCTGTGCGCCAGTCACACCAGATTTTTATGAAGTACAAGACTAAAGTGGTCTTCAGAACATGGCAAAATGAGAATATACATTTTAAAAAGCATCTAAAAAATAATTGATTTTTGAATTTTAATCAAAATCGTTGGAGCGAATTTTAAAAAATTAAAAAAAAAAAACTGAAAAAATACATCAGTAAAATACTAGTGCTTTTTGGTCGATTTTGATCAAAAGCTTATTTTGACGGGCCCTAGGTGAGTGTCTAACTTAAATATAAAATTTCAACTCGCTATCTCAATTCCTTCATGCTTTAAATTGAACACATAGGGCCGTATTCATAATTGAAACTTGTTTTCGTGCTTAAGTCTGACTTCATGAAGTAAGACTTTTTTTGAACAAGTCGAGCTAGATCGTTTATGATTTCATAAACATTATTCAAGCAAGACTTTTTGAAGTCAGAGTTCCAATAAACATTGCTTGTTTGCCAAACCAATTGCTTCGTCAAGTCAACGACTTCGGCTATTCTCGGCTCCGATCGGATACAATCGGCAACCTTCGGCTAATATGGCGAGTCAAAATTTCAAAGAATAAAATATTACAGAAATATTATATTATTGTGAAAAAATAATTTGACGTTTTGTGAAGTAGGCAACATAATAAAAATTGAAATTAATTTCAATAAATATTATAAATTAAAATATTTAATTAAAAATAATTAATTTTTTTACAAAAATATAAAAATTTCTAAAAAAAATAAACAAGAACAGCTTAATTAAAAACTTTTTTAGGTTAGAAACTATAATAAGGCCTTAATATACATAGAAATATATATTGATTAATAAAAAATATATAGACACACCTCATTTGGAAAAAATAAGCTAAGAATTGTTCTTTAATATCTTTACAAAGGATTTTTGGTTTCTTTAGGTAAATAACAAATATTATATGCACAATGAAAATTTTATTTATTTAAAATTTTATATTAATCATAAAAGTAAAATGTATTTTTATATTATAAAGAAATGAAAGCATTCATATATTATACAAAATAAAACGATTGTGATTTCCAAGCCTGAAGATTATGGTATTATCTATGATTATGGTTTATAACCATCTGAACTGAACTGAATCAGGGGCGCCGGAACGAATTTGAATCAGGGGGGGCAAAAATTTTTTTTTTGGAAAATTAAAATAATTTAATATGTTCAAATAGTATAAAACAAAAACAAATCCACTATAAAACCTTAAAAATTTTAAATAAAATCACAATTTTAATAAAATTAAAATTTTAAAAAATTTGCCAGTGATTTTATCAAAAATTTTTCGAAAAAATTTGAAAAAAATGAATTTCTTACTCCTTTAATTTTTTTAATTTAGAAGATTTTATTTTTAAAAAAGTAAAAATATATCATTTTTAAAAATAAATGAAATAAAAGAAGAAATTTTGCCCCCCTCTGCCCCCCCTGTAGGATGCCAGGGGGGCAATGTACCCTGCTCCCCCAGTTCCGGCGCCTATGAACTGAATGTTCAGTCGAAAATAAACCTGCAACCGAAAAACTTCCGTATTTTATTTGATTAACTATCAACACCTCAGTTGATCATAAAAAAACACTTTCACAATATAAATTTAAATCATAATTGTTTGTGCAAATCCATCTAAAATAAATATTTTAGTTATTATCAAAGATTATATTCCAAATGAAAGTTTAAATAAATAATAGTTATTTAAAACAAAGTATTCATTTACCTTTTATAATCTAGATATTGCTCTTCTTTTATTATAAACTATAATTTCCAAAAAGAACTGCAAAAAAAATATATTTTTATTAATTATTTTATTCCAAGTGGAAATTTAAATAAATAATAATGTTATTTATTAATAATTTAATTTAATAATTAATTCTAACCTTAATTTTTTACATTTATGATAATTTGAAAATTGAAGATCTGACAACTGCTGTCAAAAACAAAGACTCAAGTCACCTTTCGACTTGACTTAAAAAATTCTGACTTGTTTGCTAACTAGTCCGCATGAAAAATCACTATGAAATCGAACGAACTTATTTGAAACTAGTCTTGGCTTAAGAAATAACTCTGAATAACGAAAACATCGAATAAGTTAGGTCTAGTGACCTAGGAAACAAGTCTTTACTTTGTAAAGTCTCCGCCAGGTGCTGCTCGTTTGCACTGACTCAAACGATTGCTTGTTTGTGTCTATGAATCGAAAGTGAACTTAAGCAATTACTTTATTCTGACTTGATCAATAAGTCTCGATTATGAATACCGGCCATAGACACAGACACATAGACAGACCATGTCGCGAAAACCACCTCAAAACGTGTATATCTATCGAAATCTCGACATAGAATTTTTGACATGAATCCAATAATTTCTCACTCTATATTAACATATACATATAGGTAAGAGAAAGTAAAAATGAAAAATTAGAATTAAAGATTCTGTGGTTAGCACAAATTCATATTTTCGAGAGAATTTCTTTTTAGGATAAGGATTTTTTGGTATGAATAATTGAGCTGGTAAAACATATTGATATAACGTAATGTTAGGGATGAAACGATACCACTGAGGTATCGATACTTTTACTCGATACCGGTATCGGTCGCAAGTATCGAGTACTCGGTATCGATTGAAAAGTATCGATACTTACTCGTATCGGTCAATTTTTTCGTACAATTAAAGATAAACAAAAAGAGCAGTAAGTACTGTTATTATCAAGATTCCCAGGAACTTTGCAGTCAGGAGATTAAATAAAAATCTTTTATTTAATTTCTATTTGCCGACATTTCGTTCGCCAATCACGACCTTCTTCATCGGAGACTTCCGAGTGGCAAGGATGTGATAATATTTTTGTACATATCAAAATAAAAAGAAAATGTATATAATTTATTAAAATAATTAAGATCGTGTATAATTGACAATATTGCCCTGATGAAGGTCGTGATCGACGACCGAAACATCGGCAAAAATAAATAAAATAAAATATTATTTTAATTTAATCTCCTGGGTCAAAGCCTGAGAACCTTGATTAAATCTCCACAGCAATAAATAATCAAGTTCTTAAAAAAAAAAACAAAAAACGACGACTAAGAAAAAAGTTCAGTTTTAGAGATACTACCCAAAAAATAATAATTTTTCAAGGTGTTTCCCTGTTAAACACTCCTATAATAAAAATTAAAATACGGTGGTACAAACCAGTTCATTTATTTCTATTGTGAATAAGAACAAATGGACGTAAATGTTCTTCCGACCTAACTAATCATCGCGTACGTGGACCAAGTATCGATACGAGTACTTTTGACCGATACTTACTTGGTACTCGATTCCAAAGTATCGATTCCAAAAGTACTTGGTATCGAAAGAAAAAGTATCGAGTAAGTACTTGTATTTACTCGTATCGTTTCATCCCTACGTATTGTTAATATAAATTCTTCGGGAGTGGATGTAATTTGGCTGTAATTTTCTATGAGAATAGCGACAAGCGCAAGCGCTGGCTGCCAGATACAAATTATCTCTAGACCAATCAAACTAGTAATTTACAATGTTTCGAGCTAACTTTATTGGACACTATCAGGTATTAGGGATACAATAACACTTCACTCTATAAGTCTCCGGTCTAACTAAGAAAAACGAATTTTTTTTACGAAATTTCACTTTATTCATCAAGATTGTCTTGAAAATTACAAAATCACAAAATGAGAGATTGCAGCTAGGGGTTTTTCTTTATTTCTTTATTTTATTTGCACAGCTGACGTTTTGGTTTCTTGTTTAAACCATCTTCATAGCTGGCAAAAAGTGTATATATTTATATACCATGACACAAACGTTAAGACTTTTTTGTCAGCTCTGAAGATAGTTTAAACAAGGAACCAAAACGTCAGCTGTGGAAATAAAATTAATAAATAAAAAGCCATAGCTCCTCCATTCTCTCATTTTGTTGCTACCCTCTATTAATATTACATCACAGCTATACCAATTGCGTTTTGCAGTTTAAAAAAGTTATTACAGTTATTTTGTTATTTTTTATTCACAGTTGTCATATATTATATATTTCTCCATATGTGAAGACATTATTATTTTTTTAAATATAGTTATAGTTAATTTATATTTTTTAAATATTAACAAGTCTTCATCTAACCATTGTAATATTTTTTTTTAAATGTGAATTATAATTGAAAATCTATTGTAGCCCTAATACCTGATGATGTCTAATAAATTTAGTCCGAAACGTCGGCCGCCATATTTGTTCCAAATTTTTATGGGTATTATTCAGAATAGTGTGAAACCTTTAATTAATTTACTTATAATTGAAATTAAAATATTAAATTTCAAATTATATGTAGGCCTAAGTAAAATAAAATCATTAATAAGTAAATGAAAATAACCCATATAACATTGGAACAAATATGGCGGCAGACCACCATTGGCATCACTCTGATAGACAGGCACTCTAGTTTATATGAAATACTAATTGGGAAAATTTTAAACATTTGCATTCGTATTTTCACACTCACTCACATACATGAAAAAGTTCTTTTGAATATTTAAGAACTCAAATCAAATCTCTCATCTTTTGTCTTTTAAAAAAAGCAATCATCTCGCAATTAGCCTAGGTCTAAAATTAGGCCATTCTGAAAAATGTTTAAAAATTTCCTCAAGATTGTTATTAAAAAGTCGTTTTGGACAGACAGACAGACAGACACTCCTGCTTTAAATATAGTTAGTGATTTTGTTTTTGTTTTTTTTTTCCCCAAGCGAAGACAAATAGACAGAGAGACAGATAGACAGTCTGGCGGCAGCCAACAAACAACAACAACAACAACAACAACCGAGCTGACCACAAACCGACCATTCAGAGTGAACTGACCGCAAGTGGGCCGACCAAAAAATGAATGAATCCTAAAGAGAAAGGGGGGGGGGGAGGGGGGAAGGGACTCCCCGCAAGGCAAGGCTTCCTCTATTTTCTCTATTTTAAATTGCAACATCCTTATTATTATGTCAGTGACTAATTGTTCTCATTAATAAGGATAATCCCTTTAATTCCCATGGGAACAGGTGAGCTCAGGTGAAGAGAAATTGATCCGATTTGTTTAGGGCTTATAACTTGAAAATATTATAGAAGAGACGGATTGACCTTTTTATTTTTAAACAGGGGTGTTTGTCTGTCTATACCTCAAATTGAATCAAAGGCCAGCCATTTTCTTATCCAACCAAGTTTAACGCTTCTGTCTTCCAATTTTTTTTTTCAGCGAAATTTTTTTAATAAACATTAACAATTCTTTAGCGAGCTTTTCGATTTTGGGTTGGGACCATCTTCAGTGCTAAAATTGTTAAGTTGTGAGTCAACACCAGGCAATTTATGCTTTGTTGCCTTAATTGAAATACTTTTTGTAGCTATGGCAAAAAGATGATTTGTTTATAGGTTATTTCGCTTCCTTCCATTTTCTCTATTCGATCATGAGTGTAGTACTGTCTAGATTCGATCCCAAAGGAAGCCTGGACCCTGATTACACAAAACATTATAAAAGCGACATTGACGTCAGAGTTGCTGCAACTTTTCTTTCTAAATGAAGTGCATAGCTCTACAATAAGAGAATTTGACATTTTGAAAATTTTCCAAAATACAGCGTGGAGTTATCTGAAGAGACATCCTTACCCTGTATTTGATATAGTCTTCTGTTAACTTGGTAACTTAAGGAAATTCTAAGGCCAGCAAAATGTTAAAGAGATGATCAAACGTGCTCAAGAGAAATTTTCTCACTCACTCTTCTTATTTAAACTTACTCAAGACTGGCATTCTACTATATTTTGTAATTTAATAATTTTAACAAATCCAATGATAATTTTTCTTAAGATCAATCAGATGGGGGTGTATCTATTTCCTGTGTGGACATTTTTAAGCATGAAAGAAATGATCTACGTAGCTGAAATTTTATATTTAACTTAGACACCCCCCTGGAGCATGAAAATATGCTTTTAAACAAAATCGGCCAAAGAGTACTAAGAGTACTTTTTCAGTTTTTTTCGATTTTCTCAAAATTTGCTCCATTTTGAATATAATTCATAGATGCTCTTTCAAATGTATAGGCCTATTCTCATTTTGCACTTGAAATCTTTTGAAGCACACTTTACTCTTGTACTTCGAAGGAAAGATAGGAGAGATGGTTGCCATGGTAACAAAATATAAATATTTTTCTCTGCTTATGAATTTTGTGCGGCCATTCCACCAGATTTTTTTATCACAAACAGACGGTGGGTTGCAAGAACATATTTAGAGATCCGTTAAATGCTCTTCGTTCTTTAAATTAATGGTTACACAATCATTCTTTAAAGTTATTGGTTGGTTAAATTAAAGGTTAAAAACTATAAAAAATCTTTAACCTTAGCTGTTTAATTTCTTTATCATCATGAGTGACAGCTAAACAAAACTGCATTAATTTAATTGTGATTCCTTTAGTTTTCAATACGTATTAAGCGATATTATTAATTATTATACTGTAGAAATTCATTTGACGAAGTGAGGAAATGAGGTTATGTTATAATATATAAATACCCCCCCCCCCCCAAAATATTTGAAAGTGAAATTAGAATCAAATTGTATGACATATATGAAATTATAAATCATACAATACTCCCTTGCGGTCAACTGGCAAACTACATAAAATTTACGCAAGCCCATTATAACATAACCTCACATCCTCACTTCATCAGATAAATATCTATAATCTATAATAATTAATAATACCGCTTAATATGTATTGAAAATTAAAAGAATCAGAATTGAATTAATGCATTTTTATGCTTATTAGTCTACCATGATGATATAAACAATTATCAATACTTGTCCCAGTCGTTTTGTCTTTTACAATTTCTTTTTAAAGGACGCTTTAGATAACTAAAGAAACTTTAAGTATTTTCTAGCAACCCACTGAGAGAGACGTACAAACTAAGTTCGTGAAAAATTTGAAAAATTCCGGCAAAAATAATTACACTGAGAAAAAGATAATAAATACTTTTAATTTTTTTTTTATTAATATAAAGTATTATTAGATGAAACTATTATTAAAATTTTTTTTATTGAGTTAAAGAGAGGTACAATGCATACCTTGCATGCAAAAAATAAAAAAATTCCCCCCCTGGAGCAATAATAATGATAACAATGCAGGATGACGAAAACAACCAAAATTACATAATATCCCTATTTATTTTGCATACTCTGTAATTATTCAGAGAGCTTAAAGCAATAGAATTGCTAACCAGCAAGTTCAAAAGGTCAAACAGCGAAGAGCGTGGGCAGCGTTTGTTTTATGGTCAGTCTTTTTTTTTATTTCATGGACGAATAAACATCACCTTAACAAAACAAAACAAAAAAAAAATAAATAATAAGTAGAGCCAATAAACATTACTTATTGCGGTTGCATTATTATTATCATTAGAATTTCTAACGATATACGTACTGTACATAAATGAAAGCCCGACTCTTTTTCTATTATTATTATATTCAAAGAATTTTTCATAGAGGTCATAAAAATAGAATTTTTTTCCCTATGGAACTAATCTAATTGTCCATAATTCTATAATAAGAATAAATAAAGGTGAAAGAGTGTTTTATGTTTTAATGAAATTGATTTATTCATGAATACCCTTTCTTTCTCTTTAGCCACTTAAAATTCAAAGGAATTTAAAAAAAAAAATTAAACATCATATGCATTTGAAGTGGGCATTTCACATACATACATAAAATTCTTATTTTATTTTCTATTTATTTGCAAATTTCTTATTTTATTACACACTTCCTTTTGCATGCATATTTTTTGTCGTAATGGAGATTTTTTTTTTTTAAGTTTCGGTGTAATTTTATATCATCCACCGTTCATCTGTGGAATAAGCTAATATTTAAATAAATAATGACACGCACATATTTTTTTTTTTTTTTTTTTTTAATAAATATTTGAAGTAAGAATTTCTTCAATTATCATAAAGTATTTATTTTACACAGGCATGCAAAGGATTATGATTTAAATCCCTAAATCCGATTCGATGAACTTTGGATTTGGATTGAAATATAAATTCTCTCTAAAAATGAAACTAAATTATTTTCCAAAGGGGTTTAGTTCCTTAATTTTAAATCTTTAAAAATCCCGAACAATCAGCGTGTGTAATGTGGGCCCGGGCCCCCTTAAAGACAAATTTTCATTAAACTATGTTATTTAGATAGAGTGCACAAATTTTCATCACATTTTACAACAAAATTTTATATTAGTAGAGGAAATAGCCCAGAGCAAGTTGCTAAAAAGTACGTGATGTGTCTGGTGAAGAAGCCTTAAAAGATAGACAGTGCCGAAATTGGTTTGACAAATTTCATTTTGGAGATTTTTCATTCAAAAATGACCAACGGTCTGCCGACCAAGTGACCAAATCAAAGCTCTCGAGTCCGATTGTCATGTAACTGTGCGAGGGATTGCAGAGAGATGAATTGATTAAAATATCAATGTTTAAAATTCATACTACAGTAAAAAAGAAATTTATTTAATTATAAGGACCGTAGGCCAAAAAATAAATACTTTTGCGTATTATCCGTTTATTTGTAAATATTTCGACCCCAGTGATATGGAATCATCTTCAGTACAATCAACAGATGTTGATTATAAAAATTGTATTCATGGAATACTCATCTATTTTGTCATATTGGATGGGAGAAAGTAACGATTTACAAAACATCTGTTGTTGTACTGAAGATGATTCCATATCACTGGGGTCGAAATATTTACAAATAAACGGATAATACGCAAAAGTATTTATTTTTTGGCCTTCCTTATAATTAAATTGATCATCCTTACGGCCATCTACAAACAAGTAAAAAAGAAAATCTGTTTAATTTGTTTGAAAAAATCGTCAATTGAATGCCAACCCAATAAATATGGCTGACAAATAACGCCAGATATTATAATAAAATGAAGACAGAGGCGTACCGAGGCAGTTGGGGGCCTGGGGCGGCACTAGAAGAGGGGGCCTTATATTGAATTTTTTTTTTGGGGGGTGCTCATCTTTAAATATCCTTCTCCTCCATACATAAAAATATTTTAAAAATATCGTATATCCCTGAACCCCAAGGGTCCCGGGACCTCTCGAAGAGAAATTTTCATTAAATTTTGATTTTTTAACTAAATTTTTCAGTTTTTATTAGAGCCCTGAGCCCCCTCTTAAGAGTTTTCTTATTTTGTTTTTTCTAAATTTTTTTTTTATTTCACCCTTAGACCCCGCCTCTTAAGAGATTTTCATTAAATTTTGATTTTTTAATGTAATTTTTCTTTTTTTGCCCGAGCCCCCAAGAGAAATTTTATAATTTTATTTTATATTTTTTTTTTATTTGACCTGACCCCCCTCTCAAGAGAATTTTATTAATTTTTTTTTTTATTTTTTTTTTTTATTCCCACCCCCCTCTTGTTTTCTTATTTTTTTTTCTATTTTTGTTTTTTTTGACCCACCCCCCTCAATTTTCTTTTTTTTTTTTTCTAATTTTTTTTTTTTCACCCTTACCCCGCCTCTCTTTTTTTTCTTCCCCCCCCCATTCATATTTTATTTTTTATTTTTTTTTTTTGACACGCCTCTCATTTTTTTATTTTATTTTTTATTATTTTCACCCTACCCCCTCAGAATTTTCTTAATTTTATTTTTTACTATTTTTCTTTTTATTTGACTACCCTCTAGAGATTTTCTTAAATTTTGATTTTTATAATTTTTTTTTTATTTCACCCTAGACCCCGCCTCTTAAGAGATTTTCATTAATTTTGATTTTTTTATTCATTTTTCTTTTTACTTGACCCTGACCCGGTCCTCCAAGAGAAATTTTCAATAAATTTTGATTTTTTTAACTAAATTTTTCGTTTTTTTTGAGCCCTGAGCCCCGCCTCTCAAAGAGAAATTTTTATTAAATTTTTATTTTTTAATTAATTTTTTTTTTCTTAGCCCTGAGCCCCGCCTCTTAAAGAGAAATTTTCATTAAATTTTATTTTTAACTAAATTTTTGTTTTTATTTGAGCCCGACCCCCCTCAAAGAAATTTTTATTAAATTTTTATTTTTTAACTAATTTTTTTACTTAACCCTGAGGGCCCCGGCCTCTTAAGAGAAATTTTCATTAAATTTTGATTTTTTAACTAAATTTTTCGTTTTTATTTGAGCCCTGAGGGCCCCGGGGCCTCTCAAAGAGAAATTTTTATTAAATTTTTATTTTTTAACTAATTTTTTTTTTTACTTAAGCCCTGAGGGCCCCGGGGCCTCTTAAAGAGAAATTTTCATTAAATTTTTTTTTTATAAATATATGGGGGCCTATGCCGGCACGGGGCCTGGGGCGGACCGCCCCCCCGCCCCCCTCGGTACGCCACTGATGAAGAGGCGATTAGCCGAGGGAATAAAGCAATTAAGCTTATAATTCTGAGTTGAAGACAACTCAAGTTCAAATTCTCTTCCTGGTAAAAAATTATCCAGCAAAATTCCACCTCCTGAGGAAGGAAACCGGGACCCATCTCAGTATTATTCCAATGAAAGTTACTTCTCAGAGTAACCACAACGTGTCAGGTCTGACACTAATGTCTGAAGAGAGATTATAATATTAATGAAATATTCAAATAATTAATATAATATTAGCTAAGTTCGTTTCGCTTGCCATTTGGTATCCAAATGGCTTAAATAAAATCATTGGACTACCTGGGTTCCGAACCCGCGACTCTTGGTATACAAGGCAGGCTCGCTACCAACTACACCAAGCCCGAGGGCAAAGAGTGCCTTCGGTCGAATGTTATTATTTTATTAAATCTAGAGATGAAAATGCTTTTGACCTATGGCCCAGAGGTAGAACATTAGCTTCTGAAATAAATAGGGACGGAGTCTAAATGAACTTAGATGCCGAAAAAGACCTTAAATAAATTAAAAAAAAAAAAAGAATAATCAGCGTTTAAATTACCGCTCCGATGTGGCCGGGATTTGGAAATCTCTGGCCTAGATGAAAAAAAAAAAAAATTCTCTCGTAGTTTTACTTTTTTTTTTTTTTGAACGAATTGAAGAAGGATTTATATATAAATAAAAAAAAAAGAAGCGATAATCTCTTTAACAAGATATTTTCCGAATGGGACAAATAAGATGATTAAGTTCCTACATATTTTACAAGGCTACAAAATGCGAAAGAACAAGATAAACATAGACATTGCTTTAATGGTTGACTGTAAAGATTAGTTTATCGTTCTGACATAACTGCACAACGAAAAAGAAGAACAACATAATTGCTAAAAAGAGAGAGGGGATGGATGACAGATTGTGTGATATGTCAGGCAGGCAGGCCCTCTAGTGAGGGAATCCCTCAGGTCAGTTTCGCGTGGCAGACGCGCGGGTCTCGCGTGCTTCTTCAAACCCGAACTGCCTCCTGACCCTTTGACCCCGTGCAAGCTCTACTCTGTCATTAGAGAGGAGCTTCATTCACTCCTTTCTCCTGGAAGCTGTCATTAAGAGCCGATTCAGGCTCCTGACCATCCCACCAAGTATAAATCACCTCACCGGGGGCAATCAAAACCAAACGAGCCAATTGAGGGTGGCTGCTGCAATTTGATTGGCCTAAAATACCGCCATTAACCAAAAAATTTATTCATAACAAGCTGAAAATGCAACCATCAATGGAAAGAGATTTTTTAATATTAAACTAGCCGCAAAACCCGCCTTCGTATACGTGTTACCTGCTTATACATACAAGCGATACTCACAAATTCTAAGCTTATAATATATTTACTTAATCAAATACACATGCGTTGTATTATTATCAATGACTACTTACTCTATTTTTACTTTCTCTTACCTATGTATATATGTAATAATATATATAGATGAATTAATTAAATATTTTTCGAGATCCATATATTTGAATAAGATAATACTATTCAAAATACCTCGATTCGGACTTAACAAGTCATAGATATATTTAACAAGACTGTGAGTGTTGTTTATTGGTGAGGCCAAACATCCCATGGCCCCCGGGAATCGAACCCAGGATCGCCAGCCTTTCCGGGGCACGCCTATGTATATATATATGTCGTATCTATTAAATTCATAACTTCTACATTTCAAACTCACAGATCTGTAATCAAACATTACATGATCTCTAAAAATTTTAGACAGTTCATGAAATCAATTGGCCTTAGACAATCTGTAATCTCGAGAATTACATAAATGTCTAAATTTTTACAGTTCATGAACTGCCTAACACATTTTGCCGATCGTGTACTGTTTGTAATTTAATGCAATAAATCTAAAAAATTTTATTTTTTCGAAAATCAAAAAACTTCTATAAGTTGTAGACATTTTAAATCCTTTAATTTAAAAAAATTGAGGTGATAGCTTCAAATTTGTGCCCTGGAATCTCCCAAAATTAGAACCCCGAGACCGCACCTTAACTCAAGTTTTACAAAGTGAGGAAGATTTGGAAAATTTAGTAATCGATAATAATAATATCTCACCAAACATCGGAGATCGCCTCGCATTATTTTCCCATCGAGGAAACAACCCTTTTCTGATTTATAAAAACGAGGAAATATTTTCACTTAAATAAAACCCCTACAGAATTTTATTTGTTTCATATATCCTCCTTTTATATAAATCAGAAACGACCATTTTTTTGATTTCACCCTCGACCTGCAAAATATCGACCCCCTTTTTCATCTCCGATGTTTTTGCTGAGTTTCACTTCTTTTTGTGAAATATTCATTTAAATTTATTTATTTAATAATTTTTTTTATTAAATATTAAGTATCCCATGAATAGATATTTTAATATCATTCCAAACAGTAAAAAAAATACATTTTTTATTATTCAAAACGATAAACATAGGATTTCCAAATTTTATAAAATTTTAGTTTTTTATTTTTTTATGTTGTAGAATGTAAATACATCGTTTTATCCATTCAAAACGATAAACATGGGATTTCCCTAAATTTTATAAAATTTTATTTTTTATTTTTGTTATGTTGGTAGAATGTAAATACATCGTTTGGTATCCATTCAAAACGATAAACATAGGATTTCACCAAATTTTATAAAATTTTAGGTTTTTTATTTTTATTATGTTGGTAGAATTATTCTTTACAAACAGTATACGATGCAAATGTTGTTCGTCAATAAAAATTGCTTCGCTCGCTCCGAGTCTCCCAATTCTTTGAAGTTTTTCGACGGTTGCCATTCCGATCCGTCCATTTCTCTTTTATATATATAAAGAGAGAAAATATTGGATTCATTTCGAAAATTCAATGTCGAGATTTTAAGGAATATACACGCTTTGAGGTCCCTTGAATCCAAAAAAGTGGTTTTCGCGACATGGTCTGTCTGTGAACAAAATATCTCAAGAACGAAAAGAGCTAGTAGGTTGAAATTTTATATTTAAGTTAGGCTCCCTCCTGGGACGTGACACGAAGATTTTGAACAAAATCGACCAAAAAGTACTAGTACTTTACTGATGCACTTTTTCAGTTTTTTTCGAATTTCTCAAAATTCGCTCCAACGATTTTGGTCGTCTGGGCACAATACATGCATATTTATGTATCATGTGTACGGCCGCGTTGTCCCATCTTACTTATTCAGTGAGAATCTCACATAAATATGCATGTATTGTGAGCATATGTATAACTGGGGAACCTAAACAATTTCGAAGCACTGATGATGGGACAATAAAATTTTACCCGAAACGTCTTGTTGAATTATGGAAATCTGAGGCTTTATATTTTTTGGCAGCTCCTGCTCCATTTCCTGTGTATAGATGAACAGCGATTGACTTGATTGAATTAATAAATTATAACCTACGTTATTTCGACAACTTTACGTGTCATCATGGGAGTATTTGTAAAACTTCTGCTAATGACATGTTAAGTTGCGACCTCTTTGGATTATCATTACTCTAAAAAGAAATTTTGTATTAAAAACAAGAGAACGTAAAGCCTCAGTGTATGGCCGGTTTTGCAATGCTGCTTGTGCTTCTTTATAGGTTAAATTGTCATTAACCATTCTTCTTTTAATATCAGAACTAGATTCAAACGCCCTCAAAGGCTAGTCTTTACATCAATAACAACGTTTCGGTCCAAATTTATTCGATCATCATCAGGCATCCGGACTAGATTAGATACAATTAAAACTCATATAATTAAAAATCAACATTATTACAATGGTTATTTGTTACTTGTTATTTTTTACTCACTTATTGTACATTTGTACAATATTATTGTACATCCACATATAGCAGTTGTGAATGAAAAATAACAAATAACTATAGTAATAATATTGAATTTTAATTTTATTTAATGTAGCCCGGATATCTGTTAACGATCGAATAAATTTGGACAGAAACATCGTAAATTTGGGAGTTTCATTGATGCGAGACCCTTCTTCCTGGCTGACATTGTTCGCATAGTCAATTGCAGCCACTTGAAGATATTTTTTAACTAGCCCCAAAATATAGGCCATACAACAAAAAAATGTTGTGCAGTTAGTCACAGCAATGTTATTGTTTTTATTTAAATTAGAAATGAATAAATCAGATAGGGTCGACGAGTATTTAAATTTAACATGTCTCAAAAAGTTGAAGGTAAAAGAATTTATTATTATTTATAAAATAAGAAGCAATTTAATAATTAATGGTTGGTTGGTTGGTTGGTTGTTTGATGGCGACGAGGTCACAAAGGCGGTTGGCTGGTTGGTCACAAAGGCGTTGTCCATTGCAACTGAACATTACACGTACATAAATCAAAATGAAATGTGGGGGAGGAAATATATATATATATATATATCAATGGCCTCTGACCCTGCTGCCTTCGATCAGTCCGGTTTCTCTTGAGAGGAGCGACGACGACGACTGACTGAGAGAGAGAGGCTCCTCGGGCGGCGGCGACCGTAAAGCCAGTTTCATTAAATTTTATGATCTCAGGAAAAATATTCAAGAGGCGATTTAATTAGACTTTGCTTGGGTATACTTGTTGCTTAGGGCTTAAGGCAATCGACTTTTATGAACACAAACGCGCGCACCCAACAACAACAACAACAACAACAACCAAGAGAGAGAGGTGTCCATTGTTCGAGTGAACGTCTTTTTTTTATTCGAGAAAGAACATTTCAACTTCCTTTCTATATTCACTTTTGCATATGGCGTTTAAAGAAAAAAAAAATACTTCTAAGAAACACTCAGCAGAGAGAAAGATCCTATTTAGTTTTTCTTTTGCGATGACATGAGACATGAGAGAAGGAAGAAAGGAAAAGAAAAGATGACTGAAAACTCCAGCCGAGTCACATTAAATATTCTGATATTTAACAGAAGAGTGATAAGAAAACCGACACTGATGTCGGCAATCTGACGCCCCAGTCCTATATATTTATATTCTTTATTTGTAACTTTAAGGTTATGAATTGATTGTGTAATTGAGTATGTAATATTTCTCATATTGACAGCCCACAAACTCCGAAGATGTTCTCGACCGAGACCGAAATGTTAGCTTAATGGGGCTTAAATAAAATAAAATAAATGCTAGCTGCTTTTCTTTTCTTCATCCTGATATTCATCAATAGCTTTGAAGATGGTCAGAAAACTAGTAGATCAAAACGTCACCAGTTAAAAGAAAAAACAATAGCTGCATTTCTCATTTAATTCGTCGACCGCTTCAGTAATATTTTTGGATAAACTCAAGATTAATTATTCTCTGACTTTAGAAGGGAAAGAACTCACTTTGAAAAAAAAAAAAAAAAAAAAATTAGAGTAAAACATATGGAATCAGAAAAGCTTCTTCACTCTCGGAATGCGCTAGTATTATATAAAGAGGGGTCCGAGAAAGTGTACTCCCTGTTTGCTAATCCATATCTTGTGACAAATTTGACTTGAGGAGACCACTTTTGGGATTATGGTGTGTTCGAAATGACGATCACCAACTTCTGAATGCAAAGCCCATGGCGCTGATCTGTACTCCGAACTGCAGCTGTTAGTACATAGCGTAATGGCGACACATGTGCCTTCGATTTCTGGAGACCGAGGCAGTGGCGTATCTAAGGAGAGCTGAGGGAGCTGCAGTCTTATTTCCCCACCAAAATCCTTCATGTGAAAAGAATAAAAATAAAAAAATTTGTAAAATATTTAGAGTTTTAGTACAACTCTAAAATATTTCAGGATTGTTTAGGTGGTCTAAAAATGCTTTTAAAGAGCCTACATTAAATTTTAAAAAAATTTCCGGAGGACCCACCATACCTCCCAAACCCTCCGGATACCCATACTCCCCAAAATAAATCTCTAAATACGCCACTGGGTACTCGATACCATTTCGACCCACCCACCATACGTCGAGGTAGATTTTCTGCCCTGTCCATTTGAATGTTCCGACAATCAAATGAATGTACCTTACTACACTTCTCATTAGATTAGTGACTGTATGTCTTCGTTTAGAAATTATTTAATTACAAACACTGCTTTGACCTTTATGGACCCCTCTGTATTTTATTCATTTCATGGATTGTGGAAAAAGAGAAATAAAAAAAAATTGGTTCCAGTGCACTATTTGATTGCTAAAGGAAACTCAAATTTTATCCAATCTTCTCTCTTACCCTTGACCTGTAGCTCAGAGCTAGAGCATTAGCTTCTGGTACCAAAGGTCAAGGGTTCGCATCCCGTCTCATGACACAAAAATTTATTTCAATTGGCTATCAATTATTATAGTCTTTTCTGATACAATTAATATTGGTCAATAGACGAGGATATTTATGTTGCCTATATACGTATAGAGAAAATTAAAATGGAATGTACATGTATGTAATATCGAATAAAAATTTAAATTTTATCTAAATAAATAACCCATTAAATTCGCTATCTTACGATAAGTGTTGCAAACATCCAAATGGTTTTGCGTTATTCATGGGAGGGACGACTTATCTAAACAAGTAACACTTATACTGTACAATGAAAAAGAGGAAAAATAAATAATCAATAAAAAATGGGCTCTAAATAGATTCTAGAGACATTCAGAATTCAGAACACAGAATCGTGACAAGTGTGAATCGTGGAAACACGAAAGCAGAGGTAAAAAAAAAAAATAACCCAAAATTAAATATGAAATGAGTCATAAAACGCCAATAATTATTAAAAATATTTTTATTTTCATATCTGATCCAAGCTAGCTAAGACTAATTTATAATAAGTTAAAAAAAAAAGAAATCGCCCCGGGCGCTCCGTTCCAGTTTATTTTTATTATTCGAAAAATTTCAATTTTCTTAGAATATAAAATAATTAAAATATATATATTTTAATGTGAGTTTATTTATTTATTTTTTGTGTTGTTTTTTTTTTACAGAATTGCCCAACAAAAGCGGAGGCTCGAAGGAGTGCGGCAAAAATCGCTTTAATGAATAGTGTATTTAATGAACACCCGAGTCGACGGATATCTGACGACTTCATCGAAAAGGCAGTCGCAGAAGCGAGGGCCTCCTTCAAGGTATTTTTCAGGATTTAAAAAATCCAGCCGGCCCCTTAAGGATAGACAACCAATTTAACTTGAAGGGATTAAAAAATTATCAAAATCACTCGGGGTATTTCAAATAAATTAAAAAAATTATCTCGTTCCCCTTGATGTTCTTATGGCTAAATGTCCACAAGAAATAAATTACTCTATTCGCTCTGATAAGGCAGTCATATAAGGCCTGTCCTAAACGAATGATAAAACCAGGTTGTAAGAGGATCTCAGAAATTTCAGTTTATTTCTTAAAGGATAGCAGGTTCTTCATGCAATTTCAATAAAAAAAGTAAAAAAAAGATATTTTTTCATTTTCAGAATTTTATTAATTTATAAAATTTTGTATAATTTCTAACATGTTCTGTTGGCGTTAGAGCGTTTAAAATTTTAACACTTTTTCTTCTTTGTCCATATTTTTATTTATTTTTTGAGCTTTTGGTGGTTTGGTACCTCTGAACTCGCTACGGTCCTGAATACCCAACTTGTAATCTCAATATGATCACGTGTGAGAACCAAAAAACTAAAATTTGTTGCTTGACAGGTGACCTTTTTATAATAATCAGGAGATTAAAGAAAAAGAGGTTGTTGTTTGCTTTATTATTCTCAGCTCAATTGCTTGGAAGGGAGAGAGTTTGATTACTTTAATAAATTTTTCTGATTAATTTGCAATTAAACCTGTTGAAGGTGTAAATGGAAATGTTCTCTTTATAACGTTGTAAATAAATGAAAGTTGGTTGAATTGAATTAATCTCTTATTCAACGATATGCTATTTGCATATTTTGATTTATAATAAAAGAAAGAAAGAAAAAAATGCAACGATACTTCCCGAAACTCTTTGGATTAATCAAACATCTATTTGATTTTTTTTTTTTTAAATATTCACACTTTTTTCTCATTCGCACCCACATTCACACTTTTGTATGTTTAATATATCAATTGGGGGTCCAGGCATTTCAATTTAAGCCATTTGATATCCAAATGCCTTAAATAAAATCATCAGACTGCCTGGGGTCCGAACCCGCGACGTTTGGTATAGAAGGTAGGCACGCTAGCTACTATGCCAAGCCCGGGGGCTACCTCTGCCTTATAATTGGACATATCGCGCCCCCTGAACTTGAACCAGGACTTTCCACTTCCACGCCTTTATCCATTCGAGTCCAATATTGATAGCCGGTAAGGAAGTGAACCCGAAGATTAAAAAGAAAAAGAAAACTGCAATTCTTTGAAACAATTTGAAGTTAAAAATATTTTATAGATTATAAAATTGCAAATGCATTTGGAATTAATAAATAAGATGCAGAAAAAAAAGAAACGTATAAATATTCTTTTTTCAAAGTTTTATGCTTCTACATACCTGTATTATATTATCTAAATAATAAAATTTTGTATTCAATTAAATGGTTTCTAATGCAAATCAGACGTTTATTTTAATTGATAATAAAAACGCAGAAATAGCCTATTCTCCATTTGGTTTGAGATTCTTTTACTTAGAGGGGGAAGGGAGGCTTTTGGGGGCGAATAGCAACCAAATATTCCCTCCTTTTGCTTTTAGAGTGAGATCAAACAAGTGAGCAGAAGTTCCTTTGGTTGCAGGGCGACCCCGAGGAGGCCGACAACCCCAACACGGGCATTGGGGCGTTTCGGTTTATGTTGGAAGCCAACAAGGGACGTACCATGCTGGAGTTCCAGGAACTCATGACCGTCTTCCAGCTCTTGCACTGGAATGGAAGCCTTAAGGTGAGCGAGTCTAACAGACCACGAGTTACCTGTTTTTCTATCCATAATGATTCCTCTTAAATGGCCATATAGAACTCAATCGCTGAAATGAAGAGGAAGCCTCTACTTTCTAACCGCCTCTTTTCTCTTCATTTCAGCGATTGTATACACATATTTAATTAGAAAGAAAGAAAATTGTATTTATCGCTTGCTTCCGGCAGGTGTCAAACAGCCTTCTTCATCTTGGTCACCCATCCAAATGTTGGCATTGACTATTTACATAGAACTTGGTTGACTGTTTTTCTTGTCAGGCCCGCCAGAGTGCGATTGCCATCAATAAAAAAATTTTTTTTATAAAACGACAAAATTTCAGTTTCCTTGGACCAGGACCAACATTTTTTTAAAAGAATGATTTTCTTAAGCCATAAATTTTGGCTTTTTTGTGCCACATCTCAGCAAGTCTCCTTCTTATTCATTATATTATTGCAATATATAAATACTTTATCCACAGATGATACAGATCATTTATCTATCTGTTGAGGTAACCTTTATTTTATTTTGACTTTTGCTCAGAGGCCATCTCTAAAACTAAATTATTTACAATAATAAAACATTATAGCAAAAAAGAGACTTAAAAATATTGTTACAAAACCGATATACGATACAAATACTTAATTTCAAAAATTTTTCGCCGGCTAGTCACAAAGACAAGATCAATGTTGTTAAGCAACTCCAAGCTGTCTTGAAAATCGGGATAGGTGGCCCCCGACAAACGTCCGCCGGAACCCAATCTATTGTATTGAAATGACAAAAAAAAAAATTATAACAAAAACATGATTGAAAAATCTAATCTTCATTACCTTTGACAAGTTTTTTCAGTGAGCACTTTGTGTTTTTATGTTGGTTTTTTTGTAAACAAATTTTATTGCATACCAATGCACCGGATAGGCTGGAGATCCTGGGTTCGATTCTTTGAGACGTTTGGCCAAATTGTTAAATTTTAGAGTGGTTGATCAAGGTCCGATACTTTTGTAGTAATAAAGAAGAAGGCTCAAGAAATTATGAAATTATTTATTTAATGAAATTCGTAATAATAATATTTGTGCCTTGGAACACTTGAGGAGGGATTCAGGCTTTAAGAAGCACCGCATTAATCTTTCCCTATCCAATATGATTATGAAAATAATGACTAAGTAGATTTATGTGTTGCGGGGACAGGCGATGCGTGAGCGGCAGTGCTCTCGACAGGAGGTGGTGGCCCACTACAGCAACCGCGCCCTTGACGACGACATGCGTTCTCAGGTAGGACACATACCTGTTTCCTCTTGTCATTCCCAAACATCCTAACGCACTCTTTTTGTCCAATAGATGGCCCTGGACTGGATCGCTCGGGAACAGGAGTCAGCGGGCGCATTGGGACGGGAATTGGGACTCGCTGAAAGGGAATTGGAGACCGCCCGGCTTGCTGGCCGAGAACTTCGCTTCCCCAAGGAGAAGAAGGACATTCTGATGTTGGCGCATACGCAGGTCAACGGCTCCCTCTCCAGCTAATGCGAGCACCACGTCGTCGTCGTGCGCCTCCCCCCTCATGCCCATTATTACCTTCTGCATGGCGGCCGCCCGTAAAACTGTTCTCAAATTGGGGTATCGTGTTTTTAAATTTTAAAAGATAAAAGACCTTCAATATTCTTTGTATTTTGATTTTGTAAATCAAAAACGGAGACAAAATTTATCAAGAATTTAAAAAAAGGAGGCACGCATATACAGAGAACTAAAATTGAACTTTCATTTCTGTAGCGAGGTTTCGGCTAAGATTGGAATCCTTTCTCAGTACAATAAAACCAATAATTGTCTGAGTTTTTTTAATCGTTCGAGAAAAATGCGCCCTCTTTGGCTACGCCTCTCTCTGCATACAATTTGCAATTCAATATAACCTAATCGGGACATTTTATTAAAAAACAAACTTCTTTCAGAGTAGCCGGAAAGTGAAGGCAGCCAGCATAAAATAAAATTTTTGTATTTAATTTCGTCGACTTTTCGGGAACGCAGCATTCCCATCTTCAGGATTACTAATATTGATTAGGTGGCGCAGTCCTGGTGTTTCGTGCCTACTTAAATAAAAAAAGAAGGCCTAGGCACTTACTGTTCATCAAGCAAACGATACATTATTTGGAGATCTATATAGAGTGCTAATTAATTATTTAAAAAAAAAAATTTAATAGCAAATGAGATATGCACAATTTTAGAATAAGCAATATTAACAATTGATCGTCCTGAAGATGGGAATGAAATCCGGACGTCGACGAAATTTAAATTTTTTTTTCTATGTTGGCTGCTTTCTCTGAATTATCGCATTCAAGATTTATTTATTTTCCCGCCTACTCTACCCCGCACCTCGGGATTAATAATGGCGAGGACGAAGAAGAGGATTTATTTATTTTCATTTACCTAATTTAGATAAAATTCATATTGGCTTCCAATCAATCATCCGAGTCTAAATGGCCTCCGATGCCGAAAAAGACCTTAAATCAAATCTTTTGGATCTAATTCAATTATTGAAGGTCATTTTTTGCCCGCCCCATCTTTTGCGAGCGTCCATGCATCTTTGTATTTATTTCTTTTCATATTTTGTAAATATCTCTCTCTATTGCTTGTAACAAAAAGTTAAAAAAAAAGAAAAAAAAAACAGAAGAACGCCAATCTAAGTTGCTGAGAAAAAAAGTACATTCATAATCAAAAAACTTTTTCTTTTCAAATCAAATGTTTATCCCCACTACTTAGTAATTGGCTTTTTCAAATAAAAAAAAAAAAAAAAAACTGCTTTCTGTATTTTTTTTTTAGTGAGATATGAATAATAATTATTTTTTTTATGTATCTTCTTATAAATGATCTCAATATGTGAATATAAAAATATCAAGTGAGGGGGGATTGAGTGAAAATTGATGCATGAAAGAATGAAAGATGAATGAAATTTTATATTAATTTGTTTATATATATATACTGTATAAGGCGAGAAAATTTTTTTTTTTTGTTTGGTGATAATTTCATACACGAAGTCCATCTGAGAGCTCCGTGTGAATGGAACTTATTTATGAGACCAACTTCACACTCTAATATTTATATATATTACGTATTTATTAAAAAAAAAAATTACTCCTTTTGAGTATAAAATCGTCTTTCAAATAATAAAAATAATAATAATAAAGTGCCTTAATTTTTGGGGAGGAAAAGTTGAGGTAGGGATGGAAAATCGATTTTCGATTTTGGAATCGACTCGATATTTTTCGATTCTCGGAATCGATTAATCATTTCTGAAAGTCGATTTTTCGACTTTCAAGTCGACTTTTTTAAAAACTCTCTAACTCGTGCTTAGGAGATACTCAGTGAATATTAAATATATTTATTTATTTATAAGATTTATTAAGTATTTAAACATTTTATTAAATACAACACACACAAATATTCTTTTCAATATTTTTATAAAAGAATATTCTATCCAGAAATTGTACGTGATATGGCACCGAACATTAAAATAAAATATGGAAGTTGAGTATCAAAATAAAACATTAAAATATTGAAATTGAAGAATTAATGTGAGGGTTTAAAAGAAAGATGAAAGTCAATCAATGAAAACGTTACAAACTATATTACCATCGGATACTAAGGATTGTAAAAAAAAAAGTCAAAGTCGTCCAGTGAGAATCGATCCTAATCGACTTGAAAGAGTTTCGATTCGATTCTAAAAAGTCGATTATTTTCAGTAGAAGATCGATTCTCGAGTCAGAGTCGACTTTTCCATCCCTAAGTTGAGGGTCGCTAAAGGTCAACGGATCTGTCTGTGTGTGTGTAGGTGTGCAAAATAGTCTCGCTCTCTCTCTCTCTCTCTCTCTCCTTTTGGCTGCAAGCCAAAATGCATTTTGAATGCATAATCGATCAAAAATGTCCAGTCTATGAATATTAAAAAAACTACTCTCTTCAAAGTGCGTATTTTTTTTCTCAAATTTTTTTTTTCTAAAGGAGTGGTCAAGAACTCCAATATTTATTTATTTTAGAATAGAAAATGTGTATCAATTTGCCAAAATCCTTCAGTAAAAAAAAAAAAAAGGAACAACCAACTAGGGCAGTTAATAAAAAATTGATTAACCGTCGAATAACCGGTTCGATGTTTGATTATCGATTAATCAGATATTTATTTGGGACTCTCAATCAGTTTTTCAAAAAAAAAAAAAAAAAAAAAAAATTATAATAATAATATTAAAAAGTCAAATCCCGTTATTTTAAATTTAAATTTACTTGTCTGAAGAAAGAATCCTTCCAAGAGGGTGGAGAATGCTCTCTTATTTGAAGTTCACTCCAGATTTTTTTCCTACTAGCAAGCCTTAATGGATCACATGAATATAAATCGCGATTTATGTTTTTTTCAAGGGGGGGATTTTAAAGGCCAATATACCGTATAGTTGCCTATCTAGAGGAGAACTCCCTCCCTCCTGCCCCTTGCTCCTTAGGATTGAGTTTTTTTAATTCTCATATTCACGTGGCCCGTTTCAAATAGATCTAAATCCTAATTTGGCCCTTGCGGCAGAAAGTTTGGACACCTCTGGAGTAGAGCATCAGCCACCGCAATCGTTCCGGTTAAGCGATGCCAAGCGCGGCGAAACCTCGGGTGGTGGCCCTGAGGAATCAGCTTGTTAAACTATCCCCTGTAGCCAGCGGTTTTATTAATTTTTCAATATATTTCTGCAGCAAAAAAAAAAAAAGGAATTCAAAGATCATTTTATAAATTTTATTTGAAAGGCTGATATGAAATGAACTTTACGTCCTTTGGCTGTTTCAAAAAAAAAAAAAAATATTATTGGTGCTAATTTTGCAGAAATTTAATTTATTTTACACAAAAGAGAACTATTTAATTTTACCCTTTTCGGCTACTAGGGCCATCAGGGGTTTTATACATACACACTGTCTTCTCGGCAACTCAGGCCATACGATAACCGTATTTTTTAATATATTTATATATTTGAGGTCCAGGCATATTTATTTAAGCCATTTAAGGATTAAACTGCCTGTTAGGGGTTTTAATTAATTACATATGGCTACCGCTAGACGTTCAACGTGTGGATTGTTCGGAGTCAGACATCCGAGGTTTCGCCACTCTTTGCTTTGCTTAACTGCAGTGATTGTGGTGACTGTTGCTCTTCTCCGTTGCCGGCCCCGAGGCTCAAAAGAGAACTAATAATAATTCATATTTAAAAAAAAACAATGGAAATTCAAAAGCTTCACTGTTCAGATTCGTCATTGGAGTATAGTAGGCCTACACAGTATGTAGATCTTTTAACTCTTCCTTTTAAGGCAGAACGGCAGTGCGTTGGTGTGCCATTTAGATAAAATTGAAATGATTAGGCCTAAATATCTCTATTATTTATTTATAAATCATTTTATAAATTAAATTGATTTAAATTCTGAATCTAAATCAATCGATCTTTAATTATTTTTACTTCAATAGGCAATTGTAATTTAAAATCAATAATTTTATTTACTATTAATATAATCACCTGTAAAAATTCTAAAATATGTTTTTGCGTCGTTACTTTATTTTTTAAATAACGTGCAAACTATTAGCTAGAATAGATCAAAAGGGTGACTATAAGATCAAGATCAAAGGGCGTTAAATTCCGCGTCGAATGATAAAGTTTAATTTAAAAGAATAAGAAAAATATTTCCACTTGCATTACTTTCAATTTAAAAACAATATTTAAAATCAAGGACCAAATTGATACTCGCTTATGATTTTGTTGTGCTAGTGATAATATTTCGTTTTTGGAATAAATGAAGTAGACAGAAAAGAGTTCAATACTGATCTCTGAAGTCACAAAAGAAGTTTAAGATGTCACCTAGCCAGATCAAATTACACGCCTTGTCTTTCTTTTTTATTGACAAAAATTCTTTCGTCATAATTATTTGTTGAAAATTTCACTTAAGAAACTCAATCATGATCTGTATTTTTGAAAAAAAAAAAAAAAAAAAAAAGTTTGAAAGGAACAGCTACGAGAGAAAAATTTCATTTTTTTTAGTCCACTTTTTTTTTTTTTTAATAAAATATTTGTGAGGCAGAGAGCACATTTTCCATGTTCCTGGACCAGTCTGCTGTTCATTACATGTGATAAGGTTCAATAAACCAATCAAATAAGCGGCTTTGATCGCCTCTGCCTCGATTTGCATAAATTAAATTCTGTCCATTCGCCGTAAGAGAGGAGAGAGGAGAGAGAGAGAGAGAGAGAGAGAGGGACTGAACTACTCGTTCAGCCTCCATCCTTATTATTATTATTAATTTTATTATTAATATCAAAAGATAATATATATTATATATTTTCTAAAAATGAGATGATCATCTGCGTCCTCGCCAATCTGTGATAGGTCAGTTGTTTTTAATTTTCGTGATCAAAAAAAAAAGTTCTCTATTTAAGCGCATTTATAAAATATGGGAACAATCTTATTTATTTATATTATTAAAGTTATATAGTAGAAATATTAATAATGGAACCTCTCTGTGAATTGGATGTTGATGAGTTACGCTTCTCGTTGAGAATAAAAAAAATATTGATAAAATATTCATTTAGAACTGATATTAAAAAGAGTTAGATTGATTGGCACAAGGGAATAAAAAAGAAATAATTTTAGAATGTTAGTGGTAGAATTCTCGCCTCTTCTATTGGAGGTCAGTTTGCATCTCATGAAAATTTATTTCTATTGAATTTAAATAAAATAATCAGGCTTCCGATGCCGAAAAATTCCTTAAATAAAAAAAAAAAGAGAATCAATTAAAGGGGTGTAGGCCAACCAAAAGCCACTCGGTTTATTTTAAATCAATTGCTAAATAAATCTATCTGGATAATTGAAACTTTAATATAATGTTTATAAAGCCAAAGCATTAACTTCGCTAAATGATTGTCGACTCGCCCCAAGCGGGAAAATCAATTGAATTAGGTACCAAATGAGGTACAGCAGGGCTCATAATTGAAGGGCTTAGTGGAAGATAGTCATAAGCCACCATTTTATCATTTTTGAGATATTCATGCCATTGCATTTTTTAATACCACACAAGAAGTTCCTTGATATTTCAATAGTTGGTGGCATATAATAAATGCAAGTTCTTTACTTGGCTCGGCCAGCTAGTTGAAATTTCATAATAAACTCATTTTATATCACAAATCCGGAGAAAAATTACAAAAAAAAAAAAATGCTCGAACGAGATTCGAATACTAAAAAAAAAAGATCAAATGAGATTCGTATAGTCTACTTAAAAAAAGCTCGAACGAAAAACGCCCCCCGCCCTCAGAGGCTAGTTACGCCGCTGGTAGAGGAGCCGGTTAGGAAAACGTATAAGAAAAACTTGGATAAATTGCTCGTTATCGGCTCAAAAAACTCCTCTGTCTTAAGAAGTATAATCATTTTGAATATACGGTTAGAAAGAATTATTCTTCAGCTAAAGATTTCACCATTTTCTATTATTACATTTTATCGCATGAAAGCGCGCGGCGGGAAATTCTTATTTGAAGACTTAAACCCTTGTAGATTCCTAATGGCTAATCAGATCAGTTTAAATTTGATCTCAATTTAAGCAGAAAGAAAAACTCTAATTGACTCTATAAAAAAATCGAGATTAATAAACTCCAGAATCAATTTTTATTTCAAAAAACCTCATTTTTTTTTAAACAAAAAAATTTCCGGCTGATATACAAATTTGAGTCAAACTTTAATTTG
Source organism: Euborellia annulipes (assembly GCA_023213315.1). NCBI lineage: Eukaryota > Metazoa > Arthropoda > Insecta > Dermaptera > Anisolabididae > Euborellia > Euborellia annulipes. The sequence goes on along the minus strand of JAKCPI010023863.1, from coordinate 23,040 downwards.
TCAATATCTCGAAACTAATATTTTGTGGCTTATGACTATCTTCCACTGAACTGAGGTATCTTTTCTATTTATGATCTTTTCCCTCTTTCTCAGAAAAACTTTTAATTACACCCTTTAGAAAGATTTTATAAAAAAAAGTTATAATATTTAAAAAAATATTGTTTAATTTAATAGAACTACACAAAAATACAGCAGGCCTATAAAAAAAATTTGAGATTATTAAAAAATTAACGAATACCGAAATTTAAATTGGAAGGAGTAGTGGCTATGTATAGGCAGCAAATAAAGAAAAAATATTCTTTTTCCGATTTATTTAATAAAAATGTCGGCCAGTTCTTAGAACTGAAGAAGGCGATACTTTTTGCCGAAACGCAAGCCATTACAAAAATAAAATAAATATTTCGATATTTAGAGAGAGAATTAAACTGTTTTTGTATTATAGGCCTATGTATTTAATTTTTCTCTCAACGATTCACTTCCGCTCAGGGGTTCCATAATAAATAATTTTTTTCTAAGTGTATCCACTAGTTTGTATTTATTATTTATAAGAAGAACGAAAAGAGAGAGCAAGCGTCTATATAGAAATCATTTATGTATTTACATACTCGTATAATTTACATGTTCTCTTTTTGTTTTATCTCTCTCTGCTGTATTGATTTATTGTAAGTATTTATTTAAATATTATAAATAATTCTGCAGCTCTAATCAATACCTAGTGTATAGTTAGATTACTATAAGAGTATATTATATATATATTATAAATATAAAAAAAAAAAAATATTAGCCTAAGCAGCCTTTCTTTTTATATGTGATGATCAAAATTTTACTAATAATAATTCTCAGAAGATATTCCAGGAAATTGTCCATCAAATTCTCCCTTTGTTTAGAGAGTGAAGGGCCTATAAAAGTGAATTTTTTTTAAATTTTTTCTCTGGGCTGTTGAGTATTTTTGTATTTTTTACCTTTTTTATACACAGACCGACAAAAATAATGCAAAACTGTGTTCTTATTATATATATTAGCCTATCTATTTGTATGGCCAAAAATTTCCGAAAAGTTGCGCGGACCGCACAAAAATGATTTGCGAGTTGCTGGTTGCCTATCTATGCGTTAAAAATTTCTTGTTTGTTAAATCATTTTCTGCTCAAAAACATGAAATGCTGATTATGTAGCCCTATTATTTAACTATGAGATTAAGAACTCACTAAAAAAAAAAATATTATCACATTATAAAGAAAACTAAGTTAATAAAAAAATCAACGAATACGTAAATCGTGATATATGTTCCCATATTTTTTTGATTGATTTCTAAATCAGAATAGATATTTTTTGATCACCATTAATATTATTCTATAATGTATATAAGATTAAAAAAAAAAACATAATTTATTGTACATAGTGCCATAATTGATTCAATTACGCTCGCTTTGAAAATATTTAAGAAAGATAAAAGAAAAAAAAAGCAATTATATGTATGTTTGTATGTGTGTGTGTATGATATTGTAAATGCTATACGTATATTAAGTTAGTAATTTCTTTTTTGTATTATTGATCAATTCACCCGTAGATGAGTTTCGGGTGAGTTGCTCTTTGCTTAAAATCACGATTAATAATATATTATTATTATTATTATTATTATTATTATTATTATTTTTTAATTCATTTTAATAAATTGAACTGTTGCTATAAGTTTTTGTAAAGCTGACAAAAAAAATAAAAATAAAAATAAAAACAAAGCCAAGGTGGCGGTGAGCAACAAAAATAGAAAAAAAATATATATATTTTTTTTTTTTTTTACAAAAGATTCCGATCTCTGGATTTTCCTTTCCTTTTCAACTATAGAAGATTAATCTCCTTATAAGGTTCAAATAAAATAATACGAGCAAAATGCCCTTGGGCTTGGTGTAGGGGTTAGCGTGCTAGCCTCGTATACCAAGAGTCGAGAGTTCGGACCCCAGGCAGTCCGATTTTTTTATTATTATTATTTGAAATTCCTATCGGGATCCCCGTTTATTTACGCGAGGTGCTTTCGTGCACGAAGACACACACCTCAAACCCAACCGGCCTCTGGCCGTAGCCATCTACCGGCACTCCGTGAAGTTACATCATTTCCTATGTCTAACTCCTCCTCCTATTTTCGTCTCTAGCTAGTGAACTAATCCTTATTTCTGGTTCCAACCGGCTCCTTTTATCCAACCTCTTCTATGCTATGAAGGATGTCCTAGTTTGAGGAGGGACTCCCTCAGCACCGGCGTGTAGCCTACTCCATTCGAAGAATAATAATACATCACTGAGAGGGAACCTTCTTTACGTCCCTTCCACAGGACGGGATGTCACAGCAACTCCCTCTCCTCGTAGAGTTGCCTGAGGGCTATTGTGGTAAGATCCTATATTCCAATTCAGGGCTTGCTTGAGGATTTGTTTTACATTAAATAAATATTTTTATTTAATGAAAAAATCCCGCACGCCAAGGATTTGAACAGGGATCTTCTTTGCAGAAGCTGACACCCTAGCTCACTACACCAGCGAGCCCTCTAGGCAGTCCGATGATTTTATTTAAGCCATTTGGTATCCAAATGGCTTAAATAGAAATGCCTGAACCCACAATGTGTAGGGCTATATTAATTAATTAAGGTTATCGTAAAAAGGCTTAAATGGCCCTAAGCTGCCGAAAAGACTGCGAATGTGTGTGTGAGTGTGAATGAGAAAAAAGTGTGAGTGTTAAAAAATAAAATAATATTTAATTTAAAAGTAATTGAATCAACTTTAAAATCTGATCAACAAGTTATTGAACCAATCCTTGAGCAGTTGGTGATGATAATAAATAAAATAATTTCGCATTCAGGAAAAAAAACGATATTTAGTTATATATATATATATATATATAGTTATATTGGAAAATTTATCGCGTGGGTTGATAAAAATTAATATTAGTAATTAATTTTGTTTTTTACTATCACTTTTTAAAATGTAAAAAATTGTTTGCCTATTTTTTTATCCAATCTCAATTTTGGAAATTAAATTTAAATTCCTTACCATTTAAAAAAGAGTAATAGAAAAAAAAATCAATTATTATTTGAATTTTTGTGAATAGAAGTGAAGGGAATTAAAAGAAAATTTCAAATTTGGCACCTATGAGAGAGAATCTGACATTTCACAAATTGTTTTCAAATATATTTTATTTATATTGATTAAATTTAATTTTTTAAATAGAATAAATTATATTTAATTATTTTTATCTAAATTATAATAATTTTTTTCAAAAGTAGTAATAAAATGGAGAAGCTCGATTGCTTTGACTTTGACTCCATTGAAATCGCAAGCGAATGCCTCGTCTCTTTATCTCATCCATGACGTTGCCGGCTAAAATATTCCTCACATGTCATCAGATCAACTTATTTATATTTCATCTTAATTATTTCTATTTTTTAAGGTCAGTAATGCATTTAAATATTTATTTAATTGGTTCAGGTTATTATTTTCAAAAAATTAAATAATTAAAAATATTCTAAACTCGTGATTAAATATGATAACCTTTCTTTGTCTGTCTGTCAAATTTTATTTTCATTTTTATTTAATATTTCATTTCTTTTATTCTTTTAATTATTTAATATTTATTTTTAATTTAATATCTGCATTATATAAACTAAATAGATTATTCGTTTTATTAACTCATTCACTATTTCCTTCACTTTGACAAATAATTTTTTTCTTTCCCTTTATTTTTAATTAGTTTAAATAATTATGTGTTTTGTTTTAAAATATTTTTCAATTATTCCTAGTTTTTAAAATTATTATTTACTAGATTTTTAAAATCCCTATGTAGATTGAACTTTTAAGAAAGGGTCAAATAATTGAGAGTGAATAGGGAGGAAATTTAATCTGACCTTTTCTATCAAGATTAAATCACTTGTTTAGAAGTATATTTATATAAATAATTTTTAAAGTTAGATGCAAGCAGAATCTTTACCTACCTTCTATGTTTTAAAATGTATTTTGGTCATCTTCTTCATCTTAAATCTTTTTGTAATTATTTAAGTAAAACTTTATTAAATGAATTAAGCTTATTTATTTTTCATTTTAGATGTGATTTGGACCAAATCATCATATATATATATCATATATCAATCATATATATATATATATTATATATATAATATCCATTTCATTCCATTCCTTTTATTTTTCTGACGTCCGACTTATGAAACGAAATAGGAATGGATTTTCAAAAATAGATGATAGAAGGGACTTAAGCTTTCAAAGAAATTAAATAAGGTAAGCGTTAATAAATTGAAATTTATGTTTTACTAATTTTAAATATATTTTCACCTATATATATATATATTTTTTTTTATTTTCAGAATTTCGTCCAAGATACATCTATTTATTATTCCAGATAAACTCCTTGTCATCTCGCATTGCCATTTGGTGAGTTTATTATTTTTGATCACGTTATTTTTCCTATAATATCTACTATTTGTCTTAAATAAATAGCAAGATAGTTTAAGAGTAAAGAGAGGAATGAAAAAATTTTATCACTCATTATTTTAAGGCATTTTATATATTTTCAAATAAAAATCTTTATTAAATGTTGCTTTTATTTTTAATTTTAGGTGTGATTTGGACCAAAGGATTTGTCGTTTGCTACTTTTCTTCGAGCTTTGAATGATATAACATCTTCCATCAATTATATATATATATATATATATATTCTACTCTGATAGGAGCTCAGCAAAAGGAGAGGCAGGATAGGCTCTACTAATATTCTACCCACTTTAACAACCGAACCAGGCAGTGAAAATTTTAACAAACCTTGTCTTGAAGATGGATGACGTTTAGTTCCAGCTGACAAGGTGAAAATAAAATAATCCGGGCTGACATAAGCCTATAATTTTTTTTTTTTTTTTATCACTTATGATCTTTCGTTTTAATTAATAATTTTTTAAGATAGAAAGAAAATTTCGTTGAACGGTATAAAACTACTTTTATATGTTTCAGCATTTTATCTATTCAGTCTAGGACTCGAATAATAAAATTTCATTTTTTTTCTTTTATTAAAATCAATTCGTGATTGGAAAAACTAGAAAATTTTTTAATTCTCAATTCAACTTTATCTTTTTTAAATTAAATATATTAGCGAATTTGGGCGGGGTTTGTGTTTATAAATTGAATGCTCGATGTAGAGGTTGATGGGAAGGCAATATCGTGGAAAGTCTGAATAGTTGGGGAGGAGAATTAATAATAATATAGCCAAGGAAATGTCCCTTTGATAAAAAAAAATAATTTATTTAAAGAAAAAAAATGTTATCAGAATCATTCTTTAATTTTCAAATCAATTTTTCTCCCGGATAGGGATGACGTCTGGTTCTGATTGCACAGTTTTATTTTAATTTCAATGTTTTTATTTAAATATTTGAAAATATTTATTTTTTTAATCAAGCAAAACCAAGGGATGGAATATTCTTATCTAAAACTTTTAAAGCTCAGTCGGGCTGGAATAGTTTTTACTTACTATGTATAATAATATAATATTTTATATCTCTAGTAGTAGCATGGATAACTCGTCTGAGAAAAATATATATATACTATACTGTAGCAAATAAATAAGGAAATTTAAGGAGATTAGGTTAAATAAAAATTCACTTAAAAAAATATAAGACTTATTTAATATCAAAATAAGTTAGATATAGTCTACAATAGTTTAAATCAATAAAAAAGAATAGATAAGAAATGATACAGCAAATATATTTAATATTTTAATAGAAATGACAAATAATTAAAATCTTTGTTCCAGAATCTCCTGATAAGGAATTCGGCATCACGAGGGATGGATAAATCATACGGAAATGCACCTACATAAAAGAGGTAAATCTACGTTTTTAATTTTCACTTTAATTCAAACTAAATAGAATTTCTTAACGTCTTTGGCTCGAGTCAATTCAGTAAACTTATATTTCGGGTTGTTAACAACCCGAAATATATCGAGTATTTAAATTTGTGTTAATACTTTTTTACCCTCGTGAAACTCATACAAACTTTGTACTATCATTAGAGTTTGCAAATAATTTGTTTTAAGGAAAAAAAAACTCAGAAAATAACTTATTTAGTTACGAATTCTTATGTTAGAATGCCTTTTACTTATTTGGTTAATTGACAGGAAAATATAATTACAGCCAGGGATGGGCGTTAATCAGTTACATGTATTTGAAATACAAGATACCAAATACAATATTAATTGGTATTTTGTATCTCGTTACAGCATAGGCAAAATAATTGCTATCTTGTATTTCGTTACATTTTTAGTAATTGGTATCTGAAATTCGAGATACCAAATACTTTTTTTTTAATTTGCCGCAGTATAAGAATCTTGCAGAGGGAGCTGAAATCGTTTTAATTTATTTAATATTACTGTATGTATGTAATCGTCGTGTGGGTTCTCTGCTCTGAATCTTAGTAAAAACCAGTAAAGAGAAGTCAATCAAACCGCCAAATTTTCACTCTTCGTTAAAAAACTTTTTTGCTTTCTTCTTTCAACCAGCTCTCAACGACTAAATCTTTGTTCTTCTTCCCCAGTTGAAAGATTGTTTTCATTTGCGGGTTTATTCATTCTCCATCAAGGTCCAGATTATCCGACAAAACTTTTGAAAACTTGGTTTTTTCAAACCTTTTCATATTTTTATAAATAAATTTTTTAGTGTCATGAATAATTTTATTGTTTTCGATTTTCCAAAGGTATTCTCCAATATAAGTTTAGCTGCCACTTTCCTAAACTAAATTTATTTAGGGTTCCAGATAGAGCCCTGCACGGGCCGATTTTTTTGGCCGGTCCGTGTCCGTATTTTTTTTGACTTCCCTCCCGTACCCGGCCCGTAATTTTTTACCATTCTTCAGGCCCGCCCGGAATTTTTTCAAACCCGCCCATACCCGCCCGAGATTTAGTGAATGAATGAACGAATGTCTATTAAAATTAAATATACAAATTAAACACTAGGTTATTTGTTTCAAAGGTTTTATTAATTAAAAATTAACACTTAATACGTATTTCGACAATTTCTTGTCATCATCAGAAGATCATTCTGATGATGACAAGAAATTTTCGAAATACGTATTAAGTGTTAATTTTTAATTAATAAAACCTTTGAAACAAATAACCTAGTGTTTAATTTGTATATTTAATTTTAATTTACAAAATGTTTCAACGAGAACCAACGGTCGAAAGTTTAAATCTTATTAGAACGAATGTCTAATAATTTTTAAATAAAATTTCATTTGCATGCTCGTCCGCCCGAACCCGTTTATTTAGACTTGCTACCCTCCCGTATCCGCCCGTAATTTTTTCATGGCCTCCAAAGCCCGCGGGCCGGGCGGGTAACGGGTCTACGGGCCAACCCGTACCCGTGCAGGGCTCTAGTTCCAGAATTACCCCTGCAAAAAGTATTTTAAAATCAAGGAAAAATTTGTTTGTAATTGGTATTTTCAATGTATTTGAAATACGTAATTGGTATTTTGTATCTCGTTACACAAACCCGTGAATAATTGGTATCTTGTATTTCGTTACAAAAATCTGAAGTAATTGGTATTTTGTATCTCGTTACTCAAAATCGAGTAACTTGCCCATCCCTGATTACAGCATATAATTTATAATTAAAATTAGGACACAAACCTTAGATAGCTGATTCATTAATTTAATTAAATTACCCTCGTGAAACTCACATAAATACAACCTTAGTTCAAATTGTTTCACTTGAATCCAACATTGCAATCCTTAAATTTCATTATTTAATCAATACTAATAATTCTAAAAAACTGCATTTTTAAATATATTCATTTTTTAAATATTTTTTCAGACTAAAAAGAGACAACTCAGCGGCAGCTAACGAAAGAGTGACGAACAGTGAAAATCTCCCGATGATCAAGAGATTATTTGCTGGAAGAATCATATGGAGTGCATTATCAAAAGAAACAGGTCGAAAAAACAAGAATATCTCAACTTAGACATCGTCTTTTTCTGAAAACGTTCGACTTTGTAAGTTTAATTTTTAATCTAAAAACTCTCCAGTGCAATCTTTAATAATAATAATAAATTTGATACAGGACCAAGGGAGTTGGCAGCCAATAAGTGAGCCTCTATATTAAATAAAAACTCTCAAGTGTTGAGACGTTTCGGCTTTATTCTGCTAATGCCATCATCAGTCAATTAGGCTGAGGTGCGAAGCCGATAATATCGGCTTCTCACCTCAGCCAGTGACCTAATAATAGAGGTCATTGATATTAGACCATCTCAGGAGTAATATATATTTGTAAATTAATAAACATTTTATCAAAGCATACTGTTACTTAAGCGAATACACTCGTATTGAATGACTGGAAGCATACAAATTGAAATTATTTACATACCACATAATGTATATAAAGAAATATTTAATATAACAACTCTATACACTTATACTGTAAGAATTTTTGTATATCTTATATAAAATATTTTATTTGTATTTGTGATCAACAACTTAAAAATTAATTAAATGTATGACTTTCCAGCTCTAATTGACTGATGATGACATTAGCAGAATAAAGCCGAAACGTCTCAACACTTGAGAGTTTTTATTTAATATAGAGGCTCACTTATTGGCTGCCAACTCCCTTGGTCCTGTATCAACTATATCTACAGCCACTCAACCTTATATCTAAATAATAATAAATGTTGGAGAATATGGCTGTTTAACTTGATAAGGATATCGAATAGCAGCCAGGAAAAATCAAATCAGCCAAAAACTAGATCAATTTTTATCAGATTTATTTGATCGCCGACGTTTCGGACGCCAGTCGCGCCCTCCTCAGGACAATCAATCGTCAAGCAAATACAGATGGAGGTATTTCTAACGAAAATTAAAATCGTGTATGAAACAATAAAATGACATACACGATTTCAATTTTCGTTAGAAATAGCTCCATCTATATTTGCTTGACGATTGATTGTCCTGAGGAAGGGCGTGACTGGCGTCCGAAACGTCGACGATCATATAAATCTTTAATAAGGAAAGCAATGAGCAGGGCAACCAGCAGAAATAAAAAAAACTTTTATATTATTTATTTCTGCTGGCTGCCCTGCTCATTGCCACCTGTACTCATTCTGCTTCCCCTGAAGATGAGTGAGATTAGAGCTCGAAACAGAATATAACATTTTTTATTTTACCTGGCTGCTATTAATGCTAGTATTATTAGGGGGGGGGGGTGGAATTGTTTCATTATGAACAATGAATATTTGAAATCATCTTTTAATTTGTTTTCCATCTCTAAATAATATTAGATCAGAATTCTATTTTTAAATTTTTTTCCAAAAGTGAGAATCTTGCATGACATGCATTCGTGGAATCCCGACTTGACACAAACATTTTCAAAATTGATATCTTCAAATTTGGGAAAATAATAATTAAATTGAATATCTATTTGCATAATGACATAAGATTTTCAAAAATATCTAACACTTTTAAAATATTTTTTTATTTTTTTTATTTTCAGAATTTGTTCCCAGAGGCTTCTTGTCGTTAATCGAGATGAACTCAACGTTATTTCGAGTTGCCATTTGGTGAGTTTTATTTTTCAAATAATATATTCTATGGGAATGACAAAATTTGACTTATAATTTAATTCTTATTTCAAGCAATTTAAAATTGAAAACAAATGTTTACTTTCTCTTACCTATATTTCGATTTTCGCTACTTACCACGATGTTACTTACCTAGCTCAGTTGAGTTAGCCTCTGCATCGGGATTCTATTTACTTGTTGTTGGTTTAAATTTTTTAAAATAGAAGAAAAATTTCATTGAACGGTATAAAAGTACTATTATATACAGTATTTTAGTATTTTTTTTAATTGTATTTTTATCTATTCAGACTAATAATAATAAAATTTCATTTTTTTTCTTTTATTAAAATCAATTCGTGATAAAATAGAAAATCTTTTTCAATTTTCAATTCAAGATTGTCTTTTTTTTTAATTATTAACTAATTAAATATATTAGGAAATTTGGCTGGTGTTTGTTCTTATAAATAGGATGCTCGATGTAGAGGTTGATGGAAGGCAACATCGTATAAAGTCAGAGAACATTTGGGGAGGAGAATTAATAATAATAGAATTTAAACTATTAGATAGCAAAAAAATAATTGCTTATTACCTCTTGAAATTTTTAAATTCCTTTCAATCAAAGTCCTTTTAGTAAAGAATAATTTATTTAAATAAAAAAATCGGAAATGACTTCCCTAAACTTTCTCGTATATTCTTTTGGAATTACGTCTGTGGGTGTTTGTGAACACGATTGCTTAAAAACCAAAGCAGCCATTTGGATGAAATTTTTTAGTATATACTCCTTAGAGTAAAATTGTAGATTTCTATGAAATTTTGGGGTAAATACGTCACCTGGAAGTAGTACTTTAACTAAAAAGTTTTTTCCAAAAATGTTGATATTTTTACATATCGACGTTCTCATTAGTAAAGTGCCAGACTCCATTTTTGTTTATTTTTCAGGAGAGCCAAAAAACATTTCATTGTCATTGTTAGAGCCACTGTTAAACACTTTTCGTGCTGCAACATTTCGAACTGAAAAATTTGAATTACGCTCTTAGCCAGTTCAGGACATGGGATATTTAAAAACAGAAAATACAAAAAATAATTTTCGAAAAAAAGTGGAGTTAGACACTTTTCTACTGAGAGCGTCGATATTATTGATAATTAACTTTCTTGAGAAGATCTCATTCCATTAAATTTAAAAAAATATATAATATTTATATTATAATGTATTATTAATTACAAGTTGAGCTAATGATGAATAATTGAAATCTATTACTTGTGCTTTGCAGTTTAGGGTTCCGGGCCCTTTAAGCTCAAAGCAAATTTTATAATATTTTTCATGTCTCAGGATAGCTAAAAACGCAGATTTAAGTGTCTAATTTTCAAAAAATGTTCTATACTCCCAGACTCTCCCCTCCGGGACTCGTCTGCCCGGATCAGGCCTAAAAAATTATGGTAACCCTCTGTTTAGGAAATTTTGAAAAATTTTTAAATAACTTTTTTATTGTAAAAAAATATTGTAAGCTATGTATAACTGTTTCAAAAGTTGTGTCAAAAATTGTTGGCATGAAGGTCATATTGCCTTTTGCATACTATAAAAGATTTTAAGGGGGGGGGGGGGGGTATTATTAAGTAGCCCCGGGGCCCGTCAGGTCTGCGACCCTGTATTTATAATATTTCTTCAAGTAATTAGGAAAGGAAATGTGGGTTAAAATAAAATCATTTTAAATCATTTCAATATAAATTGTCATAAATGATGATAAAATATTAACTTAAGAAAAGTATTTAAATTAGAAAATAATTGGATATTTAATTAGGATATTTTCTTTTGTTACAGCATCTCTTCATGTGTCTCATGGCAACGAATCGAAGTCTGCTAAAACAAATCAACATGCAAATGAGGTAGCATCAAAAAGAAGCGAAATCTCAACACGTATACTCTTTGTTATATAATCATCGACCTTGTCGCTCGAGCATCCATCTAAGCGCTCTCCGAGGATCTCTCTCTGCATTAGGTAAGCCCTGACAATCAAATTTTTTCAATTTATCTCATCATTTCCTTGGAAAGTTCTTTCACTTTTAAAATCTCTGTTAGACCTATAAAAATCCTCCCTCATTTTAAGATACTTGATTATCATTTCTATAGAAGTCCCTCTCCCCCCCCCCCTCCTTTGAACGTGATACCAACAAATTCCTTTTTGAGAGAGATTCGAATTTTTTTCATTATTTTTGGGAAAGTGTTTGAATAACAAATCAACTATAATTCCTTTTTGTCTAATCTTAAAAAAATATTTTTTTCTCTTTGGTTGGTTATTAAATGTAGAAATAAGGGTGGTTCTGGCGGAGGTGGGTTAAATTAGCTATTGAATCAAATCAATTATGCAAAATCCCCAATAGAATCATCAATTAATTTGAAGAATTCTATTGTATGATAAAGCAGAGAGAAAAATATAAAAATTCTAATACAACAAACCTCTCAATTCTTCATCCCTTGTCAATTAATTATTGATTATGCCGCGGGAGATATAGGGGGCAAATTATTTTGATCAACAAATATTGTTATACAATCAATTTTACAAATTCATTCAACAGTAGGCTATAGAAATTATACGAAAAATTCAGAAAATAACGCTTAAAAAATTTTTATTTATTGGTAATGAGGGTGAGTAAATAAATTGAATCTCATAAAAATTATTTCACTTCGAATTTATCCCTAATAAATAAATAAATACAAAAAATAACACTTGAAAGTTTTTTATTTATTTAGGGGTAAGTTTTAAGGGTGGGTAAATAAAGGGAGTCTTTTAATAGTTATTTAATTTCGAATTTATTCCCAACGGAATAAATCCCCGTTAGTTTGCAAGTGAATGGAATTTTTATAAATAGAGAATTTATTTTTTCTTGGGCGCGCACAGATCAATGCTATTTTTCTATCGATCGATGCTTGGTGGCTTGTTGCCTGTCTGTCAGTTGAATTCGAGACGAGACACGACTCACTCATTTGGGATCCCCTCTCTCTCTCTCTATCTCTCTTTCGTGTGTTTAGTTGCTTTTATATTGTGTGTGCAAATAAAACGTTCATCCCCCAAACTCGTTACTCCCCGAGTGGTCACCATATTATTACGGTAATGATTCTTTTCATATCTCATTTGCATAATGAATTAAATTTCTATTTTCAATTTTTTTTTCTCTCTTAAAATATACTTATAAAATTATCCAATTTTTAAATACAACTCTTTGATGAAGTCGTGTACCCCAGGTGGAGGGTGATAAAGGGTGTAAATCACCCTTCTTATAAACAAAACAGTATTTTTCTTCAAAAACTAAATTTTAATAGAAAATTATTATTGATTGAAGCCCTAATGAAATTATTATTTTTTTTTTTTATTTTTTCTTTTAAGCAAATGTATTACTTTCTATCCCTCGTCACCCACCCTCCATTAAATAAATGAAAATAGAAATTCTTAAATTTCATCAATTCGGACGATTTTTTTTTTAAATTTTTTTTACGCTATGATCAATCGAAATTACGAGGATGCCTTCCCTTTAGAATTTTTTCTCTTTTCTGTGTTTATCCATTTTCCGTGCTATGGGTTTGTTTGTTTATCGTCTTCTCTTGAAATATTATTGTATAATTAAAATTAGAATCTTTACTTCAATTCATTCAGACAATATATTAAATATTTTTTTTATCAACAGTATATAAAAAATAATTTTTTTTTTAACTAGCTACGTACTTGATTTGTTTATAATTTGAAAGTACTTTTTGTCTAATCTAATAAAAAAAGATTTTTTCTCTTCGGTAGGTAATTTAGTGTAGTAGTAATAGGGGTGGTTTTTTTTTTTGGAGGTGATGGGTTAAATAGCCACTGATTCAAATAAATTATATAAAATTCTTTATCATTTAATTTAAAGAACAGACAATTTCAAAATATCTTAATTTTTCTAATAAACTTCTCAATTGTTCATCCCTTTATCAATTAATAATTAAATATGTCAAGAGGGATGGAGGGGGCAAATTATTTGAATATATACTCATCTAATCTTTTCTATAAAATTTTCCATAAAAATCACTAAATTTTCTTTTTAAATAGAAAGATTTGTTAAAAAAAAAAAATTATCAAAAAGAAACAAACCCTTAAGAAAAGTGGACAAAAACGAATTATACCTTTCCAATTAGAAACAAATCAAGTAGGCTACTTAATAAAAAAAAAAATTATTTTTTAATAATCCGTTATCTGAATGAATTGACGTAAAAATTATAATTTAAATTGTATTAATTCCCCATCTCTCTCTCACCCCTCTTTGATTACGCTACCAACAGAATTCTTTTTGAGAGAAATTCGAATTTTTTACATTATTTTTGACAAATTATTTTAATAACAAATCAACTTTCTTGATTATAAAAAAAAATAAAATTCAAAAATTTCATCTTACAATTTCAAATTCTAACTTAGAATAATAATAATATTAATAAATTATTCTGCTTTCTATCAATATATTAGGTCTATAGAAATGTTTGGGAGGGCAATGAGTAAATTCTTTCTATTCGGGGGTGTGTTTTAAGGGTTGGTAAATAAAGAGAGTCTTTTAATAGTTATTTAATTTCTAATTTTTCCCCAACAGAATAAAACCCCGTTAGTTTGCAAGTGAAAATAATTTTTATAAATAGAGAATTTAATTTTTTTTTCTTGGGCGCTCCTCTGAGCAATGCTATTTCTTTATCGATCGATGTCTGCTTGGTTGCTGGTTGCCTGTCTGTCAGGCTGTCTTTTAATTTGTATTTGAGTCGAGACATGCATGAGTCAGTCGTTTGGGATCCCCTCTCTCAATCTCTCGTGTGTTTACTTACTTTTATATTGTGTGTGCAAATAAGACGTTCATCCCCCAAACTCGTTACTCTCCGACTGTTCATTTTTTTATTAAGGTAATTAATCTTTTCATATCTCATTTGCATAATGAATTAAATTTCTGTTTTCAATTTTTTTTTTCTCTCAAAATATACTTTTAAAATTATCCAATTTTTAAATACAACACTATGATGAAGTCGTGTACCCCACGTGGAGGGTGACAAAGGGTGTAAATCACTCCTTCTATTAAACAAAACAGTATTTTTCTTCAAAAACTAAATTTTAATAGAAAATTATTATTATTTTTTTTTATTTTTTACTTTTAAACAAATGTATTACTTTCTATCCCTTGTCACCCTCCACCCTTCTAACTGAGAATTTCGTTCTCCTATAATATTTAAGGTTGTTCGGACATTAAAGCACTTTGGTAGATTAAAAGCTAATTTTTTAATATGTTATTAATCACTATCAAATACGTATAAAATAAATTTTTGAAGCAGATCTGACACAGGGTTATCGTGTAATTAATTTTTAAAAAATTGAAATTTAACATGTAGCCTATGGGGAATAACGACGAAATTCACACATATCGAATTATATAGGCATCTGTGCAAATGATACAAAAACAAAAAAACTTACATTTTATTAATTCACTTCCGAGGAATACGTTAAAAATAAAACCAAAAGTTTCTGCCGACCGCTTTTAAAGATATTTTAACAAGAAAGTCAAAAAATTCTCCAAAATGACAGTCGCTAATATTTAAAAATAATGAATTCTCGAGAGTCAGACCAGCCTGGCAACGTCGCATAACATAAGTGTCTTATCTCTATGTCAGATACATTTTTTTTTTCAATTTTACAATATTTTTTCTCGCAAATCGTCCATTGTGTTTAAACTGATTTGCATTAAACATTGTAATATATTAAATAAAATAATAAAAAATAATAAAAAATAATAAAATTTAAGGCGTTTAAGATTTAAAATAGATAGTTGATGAATGCAATGTTGCCAGTTCTATATTACGTGAAATACTGCTCAAGTCGAAAGTCATTCATTTATTATTTTTGGTAATTAAATTATTAACTTAATCCAATTATAAACTATGATAGGTCACGACTAAATTATAATAAGGAATTTTGGCATTCAAATTTTTAATTTTATTTAAAAAAAAATTTAGATTCTATTATGACTTACGATGTACTATCCGAACAACCTTAATAAGAAATTATTATTAAATAAATGAAAATAGAAATTTTTAAACTTTTTAACAAGTGAGGGACACGGTCATCAAAGCCATAGCCAACTTCATCAACAGCTCCAAAATCGCCATATAACTGCTGCAAAACTCCACGCTACAGGATTTTGAAATATTTATTTTGTAATATACTTTTCTTATTAGGAATTTTACTTTGAAAAATGTTCTTTGTATAATGTTATTGCTAAAAGTTTTTTTTTTTTTTGTTTGGTTTTTTTTTTTAATATGTTTTTTTATATGTATTTAATTTCCTATTTATTTATTTTTTATATGTCATTTATATGTATATAACTTTTATTTATTTATTTATTTTATTTTATGTTTTTTGTATGTATTATATATAATTATTGTAATTTGTGAAACTGGCAGGAAGACCGCTGGTCAGGAGCCAAATAAATAATAAAAAAAAAAAAAAAAAACAAGTGAGATTTTTAGAGATGGAATTTTTTTTTTCACTATTTGAATGGATTCTTTTCTTAAACAGTTTCCCCACTCGCACCCTCTAATTATAAGTTTCATCAATTCGGATCATTTTTTACTTTTTTAATTCTTTTTACGCCATGATCGATCGAAATGACGAGGATTCGTTCCTGTTAGATTTTTTTGTGATTATTCATTTTCCGTGCTATGGGTTTGTTTGTTTTTCCTTTTGAAATATTAAAATTAAAATTAGAATTTTTACTTCATAATAGGCCTATATTAAATATTTTTTTTTATTTACATTATATAAAAAATAATTTTTTTTTACTTGATTTCTTTGTATATTACCTTTTGTCTAATCTAATAAAAAAGATTTTTTCTCTTCGATCGGTAATATAGTGTAGTAATAGGGGTGGTTTTTTTCTTTTTTGGAGTTGGTGGCTTAAAATAGCCACTGATTCAAATAAATTATATAAAATTCTTTATCATTTAATTTAAAGAGCAGACAATTTCAAAATATCTTAATTTTTCTAATAAACTTCCCTTTATCAATTAATAATTAAATATGTCAAGAGGGATGGAGGGGGCAAATTACTTGAATATATACTCATCTAATCTTTTCTATAAAATTTTCCATAAAAATCACTCAATTTTCTTTTTAAATAGAAAGATTTGTTAAAAAAAAAAAATTATCAAAAAGAAACAAACTCTTAAGAAAATTGGACTAAAACGAATTATACCTTTCCAATTAGAAACAAATCAAGTAGGCTAAAAAAAAATTATTTTTTAATAATCCATTATCTGAATGAATTGAGGGGAAAATTCTAATTTAAATTGTATTAAATCCCCATTCGAAGCTAAGCTAAATATCCGATAAACATACTAATATACAATTTAACATGGGAAAGGAAAGGATTACGGGAAAATAAAACAATTATTTAATAAATTAATCTTTATTGAATATTTAAAATATGTTGATAGAATAGGATTAACAAAAATAAATATTTCTTTGTTTCAGAAGAGAGCAAATCCATCTGCGTCAAAGGCCCAGTCGATTGAACTCATCTCTCTGCAAAGTGCCTCTTCGAGTGCCATTCTATCAGTGAGAATCAAACATCACACACACCTCCTCTCTCCACAATTAAAAGGTATTTATAATTTGCATATTTCTCTTGAAGAAAGGGTTATCATTTTATTTTTATATTTTCTTTCTTAAAACATTTATAAAATTATTCTTTGTCTTAAAACATGAAACCAGAGGGTAAGGGTGTACATCTTTAATATCATTAAAATTTTTCCTTAAAAATAAGGGTAAAAAAAATCGTTTATCAATATTATTATTTTTTATCTTTTTATAAACTCTCATTCTACACACAAACACACAAATCTCTATAAAATAAGAAAAAATAATACATTTTATTTTTTACAGGGGTGACTATCGCTAGAGGTCCACTTCTCCCTTCATCGTCGACCTTCTCGCTTCGAGCATCCCCATCTCAGCGCATTTCGAGGCCTTCCCTCTCTACTTAGTAAGTCCTCACTGAATTTTTTCAATTTATTAGTCCATATCTCAAATATTAATTACATTTTCTTGTAAGAGTCTCTCTTTTAAAATCTCTTTCTTTCTCTTTTGACTCAGCTTCCAAAAGTTTATTTTGAATAAGAGGGTGGCCTTATTTTTTTTTTTTTTTTTTTTTTTTTTTTTTTTGTATATTTTCTTTTTCTGAATTATGAAAAAATTTAACTATAAAATTTAAAAATTCCTATAACTTCTCTTTATATCTTTTAGCGTACTAACATGGAATCAGGGCCGCAGACAGACTTGACGGGCCCCGGGGCTACTTACTAATACGGGCCCCCCCCTCCCCCACAAAAAAAAAATT
Organism: Euborellia annulipes; assembly: GCA_023213315.1. Classification (NCBI taxonomy): domain Eukaryota; kingdom Metazoa; phylum Arthropoda; class Insecta; order Dermaptera; family Anisolabididae; genus Euborellia; species Euborellia annulipes. Next base: position 5,063 of record JAKCPI010023863.1, on the reverse strand, counting down.
AGAACTTATGTAAAAGGCTATTGTGGCCTTCATGCCAACAATTTTTTACACAGTTTTTGACACAACCTTTGAAATAGTTATACATACATAGCTTACAATATTTATTTAAATAAAGTTATTTAAAAATTTTTCAAAATTTCCTAAAAAAAAGAGTTACAATAATTTATCGAGGCCAGACCCGGACAGAGGTTTTCCGGGGGAATCTGGGGGTATGGAAAATCTTTTGAAAATTAGCCACTGAAATCTGCGTTTTTAGCTATCCTGACTCGTGAAAAGATTGATTCGAGCTTAAAGGGCCCGGGCCCTCTGAGGAAAAAAATTTCAAGAAAATGTTTTTTTCTAATTGAAATTTTAAGATTTGAGCTTAAAGGGCCCGGGCCCTCTGAGGAAAAAAAATTTCAAGAAAATGTTTTTTTCTAATTGAAATTTTAAGATTTGAGCTTAAAGGGCCCGGGCCCTCTGAGGGAAAAAATTTCAAGAAATGATTTTTTCTAATTGAAATTTTAACCATGAAAATTATTTTTTATTAGAATTTTCAGGTTGGAGCGCAATGGGCCCGGGCCCCGGGGATATAGCCCCCCTGCCCCCCCCCCCCTGTCTGCGGCCCTGCATGGAATAATATTTCCATTTAACCCTTGTATATTAGATAATCTATAATTATTATTTGCATTTTTCATTTTCATAAATTATAGGGTGGTTAGGGTTATATATACATTTCCCTATTTAAATTACTATTTTTCTCTTATAAAAATTTCTCATTCTGGAAAATTGTTTTTGTATATTTCTCATATTCAAAAATAAATAATTATTTGTTTCAAAAAATAATCAATTTTAAAACTACGAACTCATCCCCTTTGATGGTCTTTTAAATTTTAGGTAGGCCTAATTAATATTCGTGTTTTATTGGAAAAAAAAAATATTCTTAGTAATTTTTTTTCTTAAAAAGGTTTTTTATTTAATAATTAATTTTTCTATTACATGAGGAAAAGGGTGGTCCCACTTGTTTCGATTTGCCTCTCTTGAGCGTTTTCTCTCACTCTCGCTGCTTCTTCTAAATTTTTCTTGCCATGCCGTCATACCTCATTTCCTAGTTATCGGCAATCGTATTTAGATAACCAAATCAATCCTTTTTTTGTTTCCCAAGGAGAAATTTCCTACAGTCCTATGCAAAATAAATCCAAAGTTTTTATAATAAAAATATTCTTAACTCGCCTATTATTCTAAGCATAATTTAATAAATGATTTTCTTTTTTCAGGAGTTAATTTTCAACTTGTCAATTGGCCAGCCCATTCGTCGTTTGTTCCCTGGTCCAGCCCATCCGCCTCGATCCTCCAGATCACCTTGCATTTAGGTGAGTTTTTTTATGATAAAAACATTTATTTTTTAATCAAGACTATTAATGAATTCTTAAAGTTAACGATTAATTTTTAAAAAATTTAATCCCTCTTTCAATGTCTTCAAATCAATTTTAACTTTTTTAAATCAAATATTTATATTATTTCCCGTTATGGTCGGTTAATTATTTTTTCAACTCGTTCAAAATTTTTTCCACTACAAGGAGATTTTATTTCTTTATTATTTCTATACAAATGCATACATCAATCCTTTAATAATTAATTTCCTTTTTCTCTTGTCATTTGACCAGTCCATCCACCTAGATCCCGCAGATCGAGTATGCTTATTCAAATTTTAATTTTTTTTTTTAAACACACACTTTTTTCCCACTCACACTCACACAGACATTCATACAGTCTTTTCGGCAACTTAGGGTATATAAGACGATACTAGTATTTATAATATATATTTATTTGGGGTCCAGACATTCTTATTTAAGCCATTTGGTATCCAAATTGCTTAAAATCATCGGACTGCCTGGGGTCCGAATCCGCGACCCTTAAATTTTAAAATTCTTAATTAATTGAGTAAACGGCAAGGTTCTTTTTTAATAAATATTATCGCACAGTGTTTATCAAATTTTTTTTCTAAATGTTCTATCTAAATTCATGATTAAATTAAAATTTACTATTTATTTTCTAAATGTTTGGCCTCATCAATAAAAAACACTCACATGTCTTGTTAAATAAATGTTCTATGTTTAATTATATATTGGGAATTTCGTTAGCTGGTCGGTCCCACCCTTATTTAAAAAATTCATGATTAAATTAAAATTTACTATTTATTTTCTAAAAGGAATTCTAATAAATATTTGAGAAAAAAATTCCTTAAACAAGTGAGAACATTGTAATTGTTCACATTTCAATTTAAATATTATTTTCTCTATACTTGATTAGTTTATAATTTGCAAGATATAATAACTTTTTGTCTAATCTAATAAAAAGGATGTTTTCTCTTTTATCGGAAATGTAATGTAGTAATAGGGGTGGTTTTTTCTGGAGATGGTGGGTTAAAATGGCCATTGAATGAAATAAATTATATAAAATTCTTTATCATTTAATTTAAAGAACAAACTATTTCAAAATATCTTAATTTTTGTAAAAAAAACTTCTCCATTCTTCATCCCTTATCAATTAATTAAATATGTTGAGAGGGATGGATGGGGCAAATTACTTGAATATCTACTCATCTCTTTTCTTTAAAATTTTCTATAAAAATCACTAAATTTTTTTTAATAGAATGATTTAGGCTATTAAAAAAAAAATTTTCAATCAATTTTACTAATTATCAAAAAGAAACAAACCCTTAAGAAAATTGGACAAAAAACAATTATTATACCTTTCAAATGTTTAAATCATGGCCGGTGCTGAGGGAGTCCCTCCTCAAACTAGGACATCCTCCATAGCATAGAAGAGGTTGGATAAAAAGGAGCCGGTTGGAACCAGAAATAAGGATTAGTTCACTAGCTAGAGACGAGAGCAGGAGGAGGAGCTAGAGATAGGAAATGATGTAACTTCACGGGGTGCCGGTAGATGGCTACGGCCAGAGGCCGGTTGGGTTTGAGGTGTGTGTCTCCGTACACGTAAGCACCTCGGGTAAATAAACGGGGATCCCGATAGGAATTTCAAAAATAAATAAAAAAAGTATTTAAATTAGAAAATAATTGGATATTTAATTAGGATATAATTAATTAATTATATTTTCTTTTGTTACAGCATCTCTTCATGTGTCTCATGGCAACGAGTCGAAGTCAGCTAAAACAAATCAACATGCGAATGAGGGAGCTTCAAAAAGAAGCGAAATCTCAACACGTATACTCTTTGTTATATAATCATCGACCTTGTCGCTCGAGCATCCATCTAAGCGCACCCCGAGGGTCTCTCTCTGCACTATGTAAGTCCTGACAATCAAATTTTTCAATTTATCTCATCACTTCCTAGGAAAGGTCTTTCTCTTTTAAAATCCCTGATAGTCCTATAAAAAACCTCCCTCATTTTAAGATACTTGATTATCATTTCTAGAAGTCCCCCCCCCCCTCTTTGATTGTGCCCCAAACAGATTCCTTTTTGAGAGGGATTCGAATTTTTTTCATTATTTTTGGGAAAGTGTTTTAATAACAAACCAACTTGCTTGATTAGGAAAAAAATATAAAATTCAAAAATTTCTTCTTACAAATTTTAATTCTGTATGGGGATATTCTAACATAGAATAATAAATACTTCAAATAATAATTTAAAAAATTATCTGCTTTCTATATTAGGTCTATAGAAATGAATGGGGTGGCAATGTTTAAATTCTTTCTATTCTATTCGTAAATGTTTAATTATCCACTAGCGCTGAGAACAATCGTTCATATTTATTTATTATAATACGTGACTACATGTTATAATTTTTTAATATTCAATTTAAATATTTTTCAAATTTAAACCAAAATAGGTTTTTTTTAACTATCAACTTGACTTGTTTCCAGGGCCGCAGACAGACTTGACGGGCCCCGGGGCTACTTACTAATACGGGCCCCCCCCTCCCCCCACAAAAAAAAAATTAGAACTTATGTAAAAGGCTATTGTGGCCTTCATGCCAACAATTTTTTACACAGTTTTTGACACAACCTTTGAAATAGTTATACATACATAGCTTACAATATTTATTTAAATAAAGTTATTTAAAAATTTTTCAAAATTTCCTAAAAAAAAGAGTTACAATAATTTATCGAGGCCAGACCCGGACAGAGGTTTTCCGGGGGAATCTGGGGGTATGGAAAATCTTTTGAAAATTAGCCACTGAAATCTGCGTTTTTAGCTATCCTGACTCGTGAAAAGATTGATTCGAGCTTAAAGGGCCCGGGCCCTCTGAGGGAAAAAATTTCAAGAAATGATTTTTTCTAATTGAAATTTTAAGATATGAGCTTAAAGGGCCCGGGCCCTCTGAGGGAAAAAATTTCAAGAAATGATTTTTTCTAATTGAAATTTTAAGATTTGAGCTTAAAGGGCCCGGGCCCTCTGAGGGAAAAAATTTCAAGAAATGATTTTTTCTAATTTTTTTTTTTTTTTTTTTTTTTTTTTTTTTGGAATGGGTGCATAAGGTCCGAAGACCTATAATGACCAATAGTCACATGCAGCCAGGAAGAAAATAAAAACAAAAGGAGAAGCATAAAGGGGAAACTCAACTGCGGGAACTGAGAAGATGCCTGTTGAGGTTAGACTTGAAAGTCTGAAGATTGTAGGTTTTGGGAAAGATAGAGGCAGGGAGCTTGTTCCAATCACGGGAGGTCATGGGGACAAAGGAAGAATGAAATTGATTTGTTGGAGCGAATTTTGAGAAAATCGAAAAAAACTGAAAAAGTGCATCAGTAAAGTACTAGTACTTTTTGGCCGATTTTGTTCAAAAGCTTCGTGTCACGTCCCATGGGGGTGCCTAACTTAAATATAAAATTTCAACCTCCTAGCTCTTTTTGTTCTTGAGATATTTTGTTCACAGACAGACAGACACACACACAGACAGACAGACAGACCATGTCGCGAAAACCACTTTTTTGGACTGAGGGGACCTCAAAACGTATATATCCATCAAAATCTCGACATCGAATTTTTGACATGAATCCAATACTTTCTCTCTCTATATATTAACATATATATAGAGGTAAGAGAAAGTAATAGGTTTTTTT
>JAKCPI010023862.1:0-11626 GCA_023213315.1 Euborellia annulipes | reverse complement strand
TACTACGCCAAACCCGGGGGCAAAATTAACACGTTAATGTAAATGTTGAGTAAAATCGTTTAATTTTCATTTTTTTTTTTTTTTTCTTAAATTAAAATCGATTACTTAATTACATATATTTACATTTAAACAGTGGCGTCATTTCAATTTTTTTCTTGGAGGGGCAAATTTTTCTTGGGGGGGCAAACATTTTTTTTTCTTAAAATTTACTTACAAATGGGTAGCCAAAACATATTTAATTAAATTAATTGTTTAATTTTGTACAGTTTGTATACTCGTAGATGTATTTTGGAGCATTTTATTTAGAATAATATAAAATTTTATAAAAATCAGAGCCCGTGGGGGGGGGGGGGGGGGGCAAAGGCCCCCCTGCCCCCCAAATGACGCCACTGCATTTAAAGTTGCTTTTTAAAAATTTCAGGAAAAAAAATTTCATATGAAATTAAAATTAAAATCTATCTGGGAAAATATATGGGTCTAACAAGTAAGCTTATTTCTATTTTTTAGATGATGAAAAAGTAAATAATAAATATTCATCAAGTTCTTTAGGTCACTTTAATAAAATAAAATAATCATTTTTATTATTACTTTCTCTTACCTATATGTATATGTTAATATAGATATAATACTTATATAGAAAGTATTTGATTCATTTCAAACATTCGATGTCGAGATTTTGATGAAGCATGAAGGAATTGAGCTAGGAGGCTGAAATTTTATATTTAAGTTAGGTACCCCCCTAGGGCGTGAAAATAAGCTTTTAATCAAAATCGGTTAAAGCGTGCTAGTACTCTACTGATGTACTTTTTCAGTTCTTTTCGATTTTCTCAAAATTCGCACCAACGATTTTGATTAGAATTCAAAACCAATTATTTTTTAGATGCTCTTTAAAATGTATATTCTCATTTTCCTCTTAAAATTGTTTGAAACACACTTTACTCTTGTACTTCATAGGAAGCAAGCACAGAACACAATTTTTGAATACCAAAGGTAAGAGAAAGTTGTGTGCTGTTCGACCAGTCACACCAGATTTTTTAATACTCTATCTATAATAAAAAAAGACTAAAAAGTTTAAAATAATAATATAATAAAAAAAAAACTTAAAAAAAAAAGGTTCAAAGGGATTCCGAGGCTATAAGAATATACAATTCCTTAAGCTATCAATGTGCGCTCCACGCTTTTATTTTAAGTGATAAATATTCAACAATTTTAACAAGAATAATTAAATTATTTCTCTCTTTTTTTGTTCAATTTAAATAAAAGCAGAGATTCATCGAAACAGACATTAAAACTGATTTTGTATAATACAGTATTTCTTGTTTAATAGTATGAGATAAGATTTAAATTAAAGACACATCTAAGTTTCTTTTTTTTTTTTTGTTAAAAAAATATATATTATAAAAAAACTAGTTGCAAACTGCTTAGCCCTAATATCGAACTAAATTATGAATTAACAATTCCATTTCTTCTAATAAAATAAATATTTGAATTGTACAAGTTGTTTGTGTAAAGGAAAGAATAAAAAATAAAACTTGAGCTTATAAAATTGAAATATCTCAAGATAGCTCTTTCATTTTAATATCAAACAACTTTCCTGGCTGAATTCATGAATTAAAATATTTTAAATTAAAGACACATCTAAGCTGACTTTTATCCTAATTTACTGTCATTTGTAAAAAAAAAAAAGTTTAATTTATCTTAGTAAACGCCATTATTACTTATTTTTAATTCAAGGTAATTAGCGAGACGAGTTCTTTGACAAAAGGGCTGAACATTCACAGGTTAACAGGTGGCCTCGATGATTACAAGACATCCTTTCCCTTCCATTGCAAATTAATACCAACTTATTACCATTATGATTATTGGCTTGGTATTCTTGTCACACGTCATTCGTGTAAATTGTGTTTAAAAGGTTCTGCCAGTTTACACGCACCTTCTCTCTCTCTCGTTTTCCTTCCTATTTCCCATTCTTTAAAGTGCAATTCAATTGAACTGTGCGTGAGCAGGTTACACTCTTTTAGCGGAAAGATATACCTATAAAAAAAAATAAAATTACAATTATTTTTATTTTATTTTACATTGGATTGATGGAGACGAGAGTCCTAAAGAGTAGTCAAGTGTTTAAAATAAAATCTTTATATTTAAATTAATAGGCTATTTATTAACTCATATATCCAGCCCAGTGGCTGTATGCTAAAAGTTCAAAAAAATTCTGGTGGGAATGGTCGCACAGCACACAATTTTCATGAATTAACCATTTTTGATTGTCTGTCCCTCTCAATAAAATAAAATAAACGTGAATTAGTATAAGGGTATTTTATGGCTGGTGGAATTTGTATCAGGAATGAAAGTTGAAAGAAAAATGCAGTCAAAATTTTTTCTTTAAAAATTTTGACTTCATTTTTTAGACCTCTGCTTTACCTCAATATAAAAAAAAGTTTAAAAAAATCCCAAAGAAAATACTGAATTTGTAATTAGCTTTCTCTTACCTTCGGTAATCAAAAGTTGTGTTCTGTGCTTGTCAGATTTTTTGTGTCGACATATATTTAGTTTCCAACAATATATTAGAATTTTTTTTTTTTTTTTTTAAACATTCACACTTTTTTTCTCATTCACACTCACACACACACATTCACACTGTCTTTTCGGCAGCTCAGGCCATATAAGACATTTACGATAACCGTTATTTATGAATTTATATATATTAGGGTCCAGGCATTTTTATTTAAGCCATCTGGTATCCAGATGGCTTAAATAAAATCATCGGACTGCCTGGGGTCCGAACCCGCGACGTTTGGTATATGAGGTTAGCACGCTAACCTCTACACCACGCCCCGTGGGCATATTAGAATTTAAGATGTCAAATTTATAAACATGGGAAAATATTTATATTTTATTACCATGGCAACTATTTCTCCTATCTTTTCTATGGAGTACAAGAGTAAAGTGTTCAAACAATTTCAAGGGCAAAATGATAATATACGTTTTAAAGAACATAATTGATTTTTGAATTTTAATCAAAATCGTTAGAGCTAATTTTGAGAAAATCGAAAAAAAAAAAACTGAAATAGTACATCAGTAAAGTACTAGTATTCTTTGGCCAATTTTGTTCAAAAGCTTCGTGTCACGTGCCAGAGAGGTGCCTAACTTAAATATAAAATTTCAACCTTCTAGCTCTTTTTGTTCTTGTGTGTTCACAGACACACACACAATGTTACGAAAACCACTTTTACTTTCTCTTACCCTATATATCAAATATATATAGAGAGAAAGTATTTTGGATTCAGGAGGCCTCGACCCCTGTATATCCATCAAAATCTCGACATAGAATTTTTGACATGTATCCAATACTTTCTCTCTCTATATATGTATATTAATATATACATATAGGTAAGAGAAAGTAAAAATAGATACATTTAATCTTAATTAAAATCACTCTGGGATTTATTATATCCTTAAAGCTTTATTTGGACCCTGAAATTTGGCTTGTTTCAAACAAAGTTTACTAATGTAAAGATCCATATGAGACTGGAGGAAGGACAAAATCCACATTGGATTATTCTTGTTCTGAAATCCCTAAAAAGTAATCCATCCTGTGACACATCTCGGAAATTAAACTAAATTATATAGCCTAGTTGAATAAAGACAGAGAGGGAAAATAAAATTCCTCTGTTTGTTAAGGTTATTTTAATGTAATTTGCTTATAAAATTAGAGAGAAGTTTGCTTTGAAATTCAATCGTGTAATAAGTAATATTCAACAAAATCGTAATCTTGGACGGGTTGAATAATAATAGAAGGAAACTCACCAGTGAGAATTATTATTTTATTAGTAATAATACTTGTGCTAGAGCTAATATTGAAAATTTATTACCTCGCTACTAGCATGGATTAATTTTAATAAACTCCTATGATCAAGAAGTTGAATAGCCAAACTTAGCACCTTCTTATAGAATCCTCGTTTCAATCACAATTAGTTAAGAGTATAATAAAAATATTTATTACAAATATACTACCTCCCTATAGATTAATCATATCATCATTTACGTGAGTGGAATTTTGCACAGTAAAGAATTTTTTTTTATTAAATACTAAAAACAATTTGACGATCGATGAAATTTGGAATTAAGATTAAGGTTCGTTTTGATTGGAACTAAAAACATTAAAACAGTGAAATTAAGCACTAATGCTAATATCGCAAACGTGTCAAATTATTAATTTGATAAGAGTCATTTAAGAATTATTTTTGTGAGTTTCTCGATTTATTAGAGAATAATTGCTATTTCGTAATCAGGTTTAGAGATTTCTTACTCCTTCCATAAACTTTATATCCTCAGGTGGTTTGGTTTTTATCTGCCAGGTTCCAGGAGAATTATTTTATTTTCTACTAATCTTGTAGAGATGCGCCTTCATATTAATCACCCTTAAGAAATTATCAAATTTGTTAGTAAAAAATCTGGCGAGACTAGTCGCGTAGCACACAACTTTAAAGTGGTAGAAACATATGCGTCCTACATAGAGAATGATTTATTCTAATTCTATTTAAAATATCTACAACTTATAGAAGCCCTTTTTTGATTTTGAAAAAATAAATTTTTTTTAGATTAATAGCATTAAATAAAAGATATTAAAAAAAAACATTCGCTCTATATTTTATAGATAATTAAATTAGTAATCATTGTGTTAAAAAATAATTAATTAATAGCTGGAATCTTTAAAATGAAATGGAATAAATCCCTTGTATCCCTATGGGGAAAAACTAACGCCATCTCTTGCCACCTCGAGTAACTCGGTACTGAATCGTGTTCTAACGGCTTTTCGAGACGCGCACCTCAGTAGCAGAAGGACAAATTATATATAAGAATGCCTGTACCCTAATATGTATAATAATAAATAACGGATATCGTCTAAAGTCTTAAATGGCCTAAGTTGCCGAAAAGACTGTGTGAATGTGTGTGTGAGTGTGAATGAGAAAAAAGTGTGTGTTAAAAAAAAAAAAAATTTTATAGATAAAAATTTATTTTCCATAAATAGAAATAAAAATTGTTCTCTCCTTATATTTAGACATAAATTTTTCATCATTTTTTAAATGCAAAGCAAAAGTATAATGAACCATTACAAAGAGAGCATATCAGCTAACACATAAAATTCTAATATTTATTGATTTTAACATTTTAAAATGAATAGAGATTTCTTATTTTAAGCAATGATAATAAATAGAATTTTATGGAATTTAATAAGTCCACCTGGGCTTAACGGGTTTAAGGAAGTTATGTTTATTGATAAAATATTTATTATATATAATAAGTATATTTATTTTTATCCCACTTGAATTTAAATTTTTGTCCTTGCTTGATTTTTTGATCAATCCAAAGCATTAAAAACTATAATATTTGACATTAACTATTGATATTATCCAAATCTATTGATGGCTAATTATTTTCAATAAAAACTTGAGTTACGTCTCCAAGATTGAATGTAAAAATTATTGTAGATCCTTTTATTATATTAAACTTGCTTGACATTTCAGTTGCCAGCAACTAAATGTTCACTTAGAATTATTTTTCCTAATGAGGTACTTAAAAAAAAAAACGTTCATATAAGAGCTCTTCAAAAACATCCACTTAGCTCAAGTTAGAATAAGGCATTTTATTTAATAGGTAAGGATGAAGGATGTTGAAATTAGTTGAGAGAGGTATTTAGGAATTTCCTTTTCGATTTAGTTGTCTTTTAAAAGCCTCTCAATAGGATAAGATACTTTTATTCTGAAATTTATATATTACTAATAATAAAATATAAAATTGGCTAATTGTAGAAATGATATTAGTAAGTTTATTTTAAACAAGTTTAAAATCCCAAGTTACGTCCTTCAAACAGACCAGCTAGGTTTATTTCAATTTAATGTCCTCAAGCCAAGGCCGAAGTTTCGATCACATTTAGGACCATCCCCTCATGGCCTAGCCAAGCCCTGAGGAAAGTCTGAAATATCGGGCCTGGCTTGTTAATGTCTTGATGCATTTAAAAAACATATTCAAACTATTATTGTGGATACAATTTGTTATTAAGGGAATTTTTAATTATAGACTACCTTTTTTGTTATTAATTTTTTATTAAAAATATAAATACTGTACAAGTAGGCCGTAGGCCTATTGTGCACTTGATGACGGCTGCAGTCGAAACATTGTACAGTATTTATATTTATTTTTAATAAAAAATTAATAACAAAAATATGGTCTATAATTAAAAATTCCCTAATTATTGTGGATACAATTATAAAAAAAATTTGAATATTAATCTCAAAACAGGAATAGCTTCTAGAATATGGATTTAAACGAAATTTAATTGTATTCTTATATATTTTGAGATTGATATTCAACTACAGTATTTGTAAGATTTTTTCAAAATAACTTGTGTCAATGACTTTTAAAATACCTAAATCATCATCAAAGCACCGTTTAGCACCGTTGATGGTTCCAACAGGAGTTGAAACATCAGCGTTAGTTTAAAATTTTATTAAATTAATGAAAAAGATACTGGATGCTGGATCATTGCGAATTATCTATCTATCATAAACAGTATCTTGTATTGCTTCATTTATGCTTTCTGGAAGATAAGTAACCCAAATTGATTAGCTGATTAATTTAATAATGAGTAAGCAGTAATTAATTGAAAAATCATTGACACAATAAAATCAAAAATTTCAAATAGTAAAAAATTGTTTATAGTTTTTAGAGAATCTACAATAAAATTAAACATATAGATTACTAGTTATAGTTAAAATGTAAAACTGGTGTAATTTCGAAAGCCACAAAAGCTTCACTCTAACCACTTAACTACAAATCCATCTGAGCCACCCAATATTGTCATGAATTTTCAATTCAATTAAAAACTTGAATAATTAATTTCCTGTATTCTGATTAAGGACCTCTCAATTTGAAACAAGATGACGACGATTAATTCAATTTTTTTTTTATCACTTTTACTTTCATTTTTTTTTCCTCTTTTTTTAAATCAAATTTGATTAAAACTTAAGAATTCAAATATCTTAATATTTTACTATTTGTTTATGTATTTTTTGCTCTTTCTCTCTCGTTTTTATTATATTCCCACCTTTTTTTTTTTTTTAATTTATTAAGTTAAGACGAAGATGAAAAATGAAATTGAATTATTAAAAAAAGGTCAGCTTTTTTTCGTTCTTTCTCTAGTTAGAGCTTTTATTTACTTTTTATGTTTAAAAATATTCCTATAACACACACACACACACACATATATATACACACTTAAAAGTATTTTTATAAAAAAAAGTCCAATTTGTATAGTTAGTGAAATGCATTCTCCCGGGGGCAACTTAATGTATAAAGTTAGAAAAAATATATCCAACTCTTGATAAAAAAAATAAAGAATGGTTATTAATTTTTTTAAATATTCAATAATAATGAAATGAGCTTTAAAAATTTCCCTAAATGTTAACACTTGCAGCACCTGTCTTAAACACCCGCCTTCTTTTTATGGAAATATATTTCTATTCCAAGTTTGTAATAAGTGCTTTATGAGTGTATCCTTAATGTAGTATACTTTCAAGGAAAAAATAAGGAATATAAAATTTACTTTCTAAAAAACAGAAGTAAAAAGCAAAAGCTTCAAAAAAGAAGCATTCTTTCTTTTTACTTGCTAATGAGAAAAATAAAAGGATTATTATTATTATTATTACTATCTATAGTAATAATACAATTTTTAATAATTTTTAAGTATTTTTTGTCAAATTGATGATCTGCTTCTACTCACCTCGGGGCTGAGAGTTCCCTCTCAAAACAGGACATCTTCCTCAGCATAACACGTTAGAAGGGTTTGGATAAAATCTAGTAGGACTAGAAATATGATTAGTTCAATAGCTACAAATGAATGTAGAGAATAGGAGGGATGTCGGAAGAGTGCCAGAGACCCGTTGGGTTTGAGGTGTGGGTCTCCGTGTTTAAAAGCACCTCGGATAAATTGATATTAATTTTATCTCTGAGAGCAGAAAGCAAACCTGATCTAAGGAATAAGTTCTATTCATATTAAGGGGCCTCGGGAGTGAAGGTGTTACGCATGTTTTTTCCGTTAAGATGGCGTTGTGTGTCATATAAAGTATGCCCAAATAAGTAATTCAAAAATTTGCCAAGAGATGTCAAAATAGTAGCTAATAATATTTAATGCATTTGGTTGTTTTCCAGCTGATACTTTTAACAATAAATACTTTATAAATATTATTATACTGTATATTATTGTTATTATTGCCTTTTATTGGTTCATATAAATAAATTTTTACATACATAAATTTATGTGTTACATTTTTTTTTTTTTTTTAATAATACTTTATTTACATTTATTTATTTATTTATTCTAGCTATGATGGAACCAGGCCCCTTGGGCCATAGGGCTCTCCAAAACTCTTCCACGCCATCCGTTGTCTTGCAACCCGGGTCCAAATCCGTACCGGCCACTGCAGCCAAATCATCCGTCCACCATCTTTTTGAAGGTCATTCCTCTTTGTTTCTTGTGCTCCATAGGGCACCATTCCGTCGATATTCTTGTCCAGCATTGGTCTTCCATTCTTGCAACGTGTCCGGCCCATCTCCATTTCATTCTTCTAATAAAAATGTTGATGATTTTCCATTTTTATTCTTTTTGTAGAAGTTGGTCCATATTTATTTTGTTTTTAATTTTTAAGCAAAGGACACTCCTGATCATTGCTCTTTGTGTAGTTTCAAGATCTTTCATATTTTTTGGGTGAGAGACCAGGTTTGTGCTCCATACGTTAAAACTGGTATGATACATTTTTAAGTATTTTAATTTTTTGAGTTTTGTGCTATTTCTTTATTTTTTAGAATGTATTTCATTGACCAAAATTTTTTTTCCAGGCTAGGGCAATTCTTCTTTTAACTTCTTGTGTTGTTTTATTTTCAAAATTTATTAATTGTCCTAGATAGATAGTTTCTGCTTTACATTGGGATGGTTGGTTCATTTTTTATCAAATTTTAATTCTTCTTGAGCTCCGTTGCACCAGAACTACTGATTTCTTAAAATTTATTTTTAATCCAATTTTTTTACTTTCTTGATTTAGCTCATTTATCATTTTTGTTAATTGATTTTTTTGATGTTGCTATGACAACAACATCATCTGCAAATCTTAAGTTGTTTAAATAAGTCCCGTTTATTTTTAGTCCTTCTTTATCCCAGTTTAGTTTTCGGAACATTTCTTCTAAGCCGCAATTAAAAAGTACAGGGGAAAGAGGGTCTCCTGTTTTACTCCTTTTTTAACCTGAAAAAATGGTCCTGATTTTTCTAGTATAATTCGAGCTTGGCAGTTTTTATAGAGTTTTTGTAGTAGTTGCACATATTGAGGGTTTATCCCTTGAGCGATCATTGCTTCAAATATGAATTCTTGATAAATGGAATCAAATGCTTTTTCATAGTCTATGAAGGCGAGATAGATTTCCATTTGATATTCTTTTGCTTTTTCTAGAATTTGATTAATAGTATGAAGATGGTCACAAGTAGAATATCCACTTCTAAATCCAGCCTGCGCTGGTGGTTGGTTAAAAATCATTACTTTTTCCATTCTATTATACAGCAACTTCATAAAGATCTTCCCAATATTTGAAGATAATGTCAGAGGTCTGTAGTTGTTTATGTCTTGAGGATCTCCCTTTTTAAATAGAATTACTATGTTAGATATTTCCCATTGAATTGGTATTATTTGACTTCTTAAAATGTTGTTAAATAATAATGTTAAAGGTTTTTTAATTATATTCAAGAATTGTTTTAGAGTTTCGTTTTTTATACCATCAATTCCAGGGGTTTTATCAGGTTTTAATTTTTTTATTATATATTCAACTTCAGATTCTAAAAAATCTGGAATATTTTCCTTAACTATATTTGTTATTTTAGTTTCGTTCTTTATTTCCTCTTTATAATATAGCTCTTTATAAAATTCAGTGGCAGTTTTCAAAATGTTTGCTCTATTACTTTCTGGGATTTGATTTTTATTTGTTAATTTTGTGATTAATTGGTTACCTGAGGAGATTTCTTTCTTTAATTTTTTAATTGATGCATGTGGTTCAATTAGAGATTTTATTAGATTATCATTATAATTTTTTAGATCTTTTTTGATATTATATTTAACTAACTTGCACATTAAGTTATGTTCTATTCGACTCTCGTGGGAATTTCTTTTAGTTTTTAATTTGTTTCTTTTTTCAATTAGATTTTTAGTATAGTCACTAATTTTAGAAATGCTTTCCAATTCTTCTAGTGATTCTTTTTGTATATTTTTAAGATTTTTTTCTAGAATATTATATTGATTTTGAACTTGTTCTATTTTTGTATAGTCAACTTTTTCAAATTCTTTTTCAATTTTTATAAATATTTCATTTTTTATATTTTGAAAATTTATGAAAGATTTCTTGTTCCATTTTGGATTCGGTCTTTTCGTTATTATATTTAGTGATATTTCAATTTTTAATAGCCTATGATCAGTATAGAATGGGAATTTGTCCATTACTTCAAATTTATTAATTATATTTAAATGAGGAGTTAAGACGTAATCAATTTCTGTTTTATGTATGCCGTTGGGTGCGAGCCATGTCCATTTTCTTCCTGCTCTTTTTTTATAAAATGTATTTACTATTTTTAGGTTGTTTTGTAGGCAAAAATTAATAAGTCTTTCTCCTCGTTCGTTTTGTTTCCCATATCCATAAGGGCCCATTATTGTGTTTTCTTCTTGAGATCTTTTTCCAATTTGGCTATTGAAATCCCCCATAATTATTATTTGATTTTTAAAATTATTTTTAAAAATTTTCTCTAATAACATCATCAAGCATATTGTAAAAATCATCACACGTTTTTTCATCTGATTCGCTCGTTGGTGCATATACTTGAATTAGTATTAGTGTGGTATTATTTTTATATGAAATTTTTAGTAGAGCTATTCTGTCCGAGTAACCTTTAAATTCTATTATTTTATCTTTTAAATTTTTATTAATAATAAATCCAACTCCTCTTTGACCGCTTGTTTGGCCAAAATAGTAAAAAATATACCCACTTTTTCTATCTATTATTTTTTCTCCTAATCTCCGAATTTCACACAAGCCAAGTATGTCTATTTTAGTTTTTTCTATTGCATTTTCTAATTCTAGCAATCTCTCTTCATCCTTTAGACTACGGACATTTAGTGTACCTATATTTATTATTTTCTTTTATCGTTATTATATTTTTTTTGTTTATTTTTCTTTAAATCATTCATAATTTGGTTTGTATTTATTTTGTCTTTCTTTTTATGTGTTTTATTCTTTGTAATGTTTTCATAATTGGTATTTTTGGAAGTATCAATATTATTATTGTTATTATTAATATTAATAATTCTAATATTTGTTTCATTTGTTGGGAGGTTGTGGTCTGGATCGTCAGAGGTGATTAGCCTTCCTAGACGAGATACTGTATATTATCTTTTATAAAAAAGCATAAAAATATATAAATATAGGCCAGATATAGACTAATACTATATCGTCATTAGACTAGCCAATAATCTCTTATGAATTTAATTCATTTTAAAAAAAAATCGCATTGAAAAATTCCTTATAATTGTCT
>JAKCPI010023860.1:0-17462 GCA_023213315.1 Euborellia annulipes | reverse complement strand
GAAAATTCTGACTGCTTGGCTTCTTTTTCTTTAGCCATTCATAATTCAACTTAACGGCTATAATTTATTACTACTTGAAGAAAATTAGCTTTAGCTGAGATTATAAAAAAGTAGTATGCATAGTCAAGATTTTTTTGTAGTAGGTAGTCTATAATATTTATATAATAAAATACGCAGGGAAAAATGCTAATTTTAATTAAAATATAAATTACGTATAGTCTTTTATTTATATTTATTATATATTGTAATTTTTATTATTTTTTAACAAGAATGGGGTAATAAATCTTCTTAATCCCTACCTGCTCTGAACTTGAAAAAATTATTTTTTTTATTTAGGAATTAGAATTCGTAAATATTAATTTAAATTAATTAATAGCAATATAATGTTAATAAGAAAGGAGAGCAGACCAAAAGCGCTGCTAGGCGCCTTATTTTGAGAAAGAGCTAACCAAAGAAGCTAGCCTGTTAAGCCGGTTGCCTATTACTTTCTATTCTATTAAGCGGATGAGAAATACCGGGTCTCTAAGTTAAAATATTTATCTCAAATTTGCTTTTAACACTTGTTAACTGCCAATTATTTATTTAAAATTAATATAAAAAATTGATCAAATAGATATTATTATTAAATATGAAGTTGAACTGGCATTTATTGCATTGCAATTTGCTTTAAACGCCACCATAGACAAACACTTTGTGAAGATGGTTTTTGTTAAGATTGAAAATAAGAGTAAATAACGTAAAACAAAAATTATATAAAAAATGTTTTTCCTTTGACAATTTGCATCATAGTTACATAAAATGCTGAATAAAGTGAAAATAAAAAAGCGTAATATTGACTCGACACGGTTGGTTTTATAAAATATTTGCCAAGGACGTTTATACTTTTTTTTTTTAATTAAAATACTGTATACAAGATAAATTTAATTAATCCTTGAAATGGACAAAATATATGGAAAGAAACGCATTAATAAAAATCAAAATTAATTAATAATTAAAATAATTTAAGATGCAAACCTGTTTTTTATTTTTTATTTAATTTTTTGTTAATTTCAAATTGATTTGAAAGTGATTTAAAATAAATAGTCAAAGTTGTACAAAAACCTTTCAAATTGAGGAGATTATCGATTGAATACTTATCTAAACGGAAGAGACAACCTAGAAACTACACACCTGCCTATAAACCGATCTCATACCCCACCCAAACAAAAAGAAAAATTTAATTACATCTATAAATTAATCATTAGCCATGATAATATTATAAAATATAGGTAAATTTTGTTAATTGATAAAGTATTATAAGAAACAATAATTGCAGAAAAGTACCCCCTCCCTCCCACAGAAATAAAATCTAGATCAAAAATTGTCAACAAAGAGAAAAATTTATTCCGCTACAAAAACAAAAAAAAAAATTTCAATAGAAGGAGTATATTTTTGTACGAATATTTTTAAAATCATTAGCTATATTATATAAATAAATATTTATGATAAAGTAAAAATAGAATATTGATATTTGGCGATAAAAAAAAAAAAATTTAAACAAGGAAATTAGATTAGTTACTTTATGAAAACCACAAACAACATAAATAAGACCAGAAAACCATCCCCACAACCCCCCCAAAATATCAAAAATTTAAATATAAATTGAAAATGTAAACTAAAAGGGCGAATAAACAAAAACAGGAGAGGAAGAAAAAAAAAAAAAAAAAAAAACATAATTAAGACAAAAAAAAATATGGTGGGACAAATCGAAAATCACACTAAGATAAATTCATTCACAAAGATTTATTAAAAAAATAAAAATAAAAAAAAACGTTGAAATTTCAATAAGTTTTTTTCTGGAAAGTAGACAACCCAAATGTCCAACTTATCTTTTCGATTAAGGTGCGCGTCTCGAAAAGCCGTTAGAAGACGATTCACTACCGAGTTACTCTAGGCGGCAAGAGATGGCGTTAGTTTTTCCCATAGGGATACAAGGGATTTATTTCATTTCATTTGAAAGATTCCAGCTAATTAATTAAGGGTAAAAAATTAACTATTTTTTAACATAATGAATACTAATTTAATTATCTATAAGATATAGAGCGAATTTTTTTAAAATATCTTTTATTTAATGCGATTAATCTAAAAAAAAAAATTATTTTTTGGAAAATCAAAAAAGGGCTTCTATAAGTTGAAGATATTTTAAATAGCTTTAATTTAAAATAAATTTGAGGTCGATAGCTTCAAAATTGTGGCCGCTGGAATCTACCAAAATTAGCACCCCAAAACGCGCACCTTAATTGCTCCAGGGAGAGAATGATGTGGATTTGATTCATCCTTCTAGAAATTAACCAGTGAACAAACGGGTTCTAGACAAGATCTGGATCAATTAAGTTAAAATATCGATTAGCATTTTTAATAAAATTTTTTTTTAATGAGGGAGAAAATTGAAATTTAATTTTTAAAAGAAATTATGCTTTATTTTATCAAGGGAAGAGGAAATGTCAAATATGTTAAAAGGACATGGTCAATTAATTAAGTATGCCCCAAGTTATAACGAACAAAAGCTATTTGCGAATTTAAGATCTCTAAGTCAAGGTCTATTAATTAAGAGGATAAAATGAGACGGAATTTGGTAGTGGTATAATTCTAGCCAAGTAGATTATTATCCTCCTGAAATAAAAAAAGACGGATCTTGAAGTTGCTTTAAATGACATTTGACATTTCGAATAAATCTTATAAAAGATGACAACCTAATATTAAAGTTTGCCAATTATTTTAATTATCTCAAATTCATAAATGAAAAGATGTTTTATCTTTGACCGAAAAGAGGAGAGACGAAGAAAAAAAAAAAGAGAATGTTTTATATGCAAATGATTTTATTAAAATAAATGCGTAAATTTTTACGAGCTATGTCAAAATATGAATTATTGAATAAGGACAAAAGTGTATTATATCATTTTTTATTTCTATCAGTGATACTTTGGAGGACATCATACAACATGATATCATTTAGGTAGCTTATTATCTTTGTTGATATTAATCAAGAAGAGACCGAAAATGTTTACCTTGAAATTAGATAATCAAGTAAAAGTTAAAAATAAAAACACAGGGTGAATAAAAAAAATGATGCATCGTCTTTTCTTAAAAGAGCTCTGATACAGATTATACGAAGTAAAACATAGAACTAAAAACAAAATATGCTTGATTTTTTTCTACAAAATTTCTGCGCTTCTCGAAAAGCCGTTAGGACACGATTGACTGCCTAGTTACTCGAGGCCGCAAGAGATGGCGTTAGTGTTTCCCATAGGAATACATGGGGTTTATTCCATTTAATTTGAAAGATTCCAGCTAATTAATTAAGGGTAAAAAATTAATTATTTTTTAACACAATGATTACTAATTTAATTATCTATAAGATATAGAGCGAATTTTTTAAAAAATATCTTTTCTTTAATGTGATTAATCTAAAAAAAAAATTTATTTTTTCGAAAATCAAAAAAAGGGCTTCTATAAGTTGTAATTTTAATGCTTTAATTTTAAAAAATTTGAGGTCGATAGCTTCAAAATTGTGGCCACTGGAAGCTCCCAAAATTAGCACCCCGAGACGCGCACCTTAAAAAGGAATAAAAAGAAAGAAATAGGCTAATATTAAAAAAAAAAAATGAGATCAAAAAATTGAGTAAAAAAGATAATTCACAGAACAGAAACCATTATTGACCATACAAAGGGTACTATTTATTTCAAGATGTGTCTGTCAATTTTTAAAAGTCACAAAAAATTTCAAGAATTACAAGATTTGACAATGAAGGGAGCGATATTATTTGAACTTGGAAAATAATAGAATAAAATTTTATATTTTAACAGATCGATGCAGGGGATTGGGAAAAATACGAACAAATATCTACATGAATTACTATAGTGGAAATATGCACATTTATAATTGTTAGTAACATTTTAAAATAATCCTCACCCCACGGCCAAGAGACCCCTTTTTTTTTTTTTTTTTATCCCCCCCCAAATCCCCCCGGGCCCCCCCCCTCCCCCCCCCAGATCCGGCCCTGAAGAGATTTTAAAATCTCTAAAGTCATGGAGTGCGTTCAAGGAAATCTGATAAAAATTTATTTAAATCAGAAGTATTAGATTACCATAAGATTTAAACTTTCGACCGTAGGTTCTCGTTGAAACCTTTTTGTTAATTAATATACAAATTAAACACTAGGTTGCTTGTTTCAAATGTTTTATTTATACTTATTTCGATAATTCCTTGTCATTATAAGCACTTCTGATGATGACAAGGAATTGTCGAAATACGTATCAAGTGTTAATTTTATTTTATAATTAATAAAACCTTTTAATCAAATAACCTAATTTTTAATTTGTATATTTAATTTAAATTATACTACCAATTGGTATAATTAAATGTGCTTGTATTTACTCAAATTATTTTGATTGTTTAAAAGTCCTAGTAAGCGAAAAGATTTGATTAAAAATATATAAAACCTTTTTCTTCAAACGGAGAATGAGAAATAAGATTTTATTTTTATTTTTATTCTGAAAATATAGGTAATTTGGAAATACGTATTTCAATTTAAAAAATTAATACTTATAATTATTATAATACTTTACTTGAATCACACAAAAAAATGTTAAAAATTATTATTTTAATAAAATCTAGATAAAAAATCGCATCCGGTAATTAAATGTTTTATTAATAAAAATCTTAGAAATAATGAGTTACGTTATGTATTTCACCTTGAAATATGTTTTTCTTTTTAAATAAGTAAATAGTACTACTAATCATAGGGCACCAGGTCAATAGGGTTATAATTTTCCAATTTCCCATTTTGGCTATCTGAGATCGGCAAATTTGCAGAAGCACGAGAGGAGGTCCCCAAGGACGGTGCCTCCTTCCTTCTCACCTAATCATTCATAACAGTTGAGAAGTGGGTGTGATATAGGGTGACTAAAAATAAAATTCATCTTTTTAAAATATCAAATAAAATAATATTAGTTTAATATTTCTTTTTCGTATTTGAGTTAGTCTATATCAGGAATGGCCAACAGGTAGTTTATAAGGTAATTTTTGGTCGATATCCGGCAGGAGATGATTTCAACACAAAGTGGTCGTGATTGTTTCACAAACCAAACACTAAATGGGAAAAATGTTTTCCAAAAAATTTAAAAAAAAGTAAAAATGCCAATTATATAACTATATCCTCCTGGTCTACCAAAAGGCCAGGCAAAATATTCAAAAACCAGTATTTGAAATACAAAATACTCAAAACCAGTATTTAAATACAAAATACTTAGAACTCAGGTATTTAAAATACAAAATACTTAGATTCAAAATACAATAGTAGACAATTTTATAGATAGCTTGTCGACAGTAAATTTTTTGAACTATTTCTTATCCTAAACAAGTCAAAATTAAAATATGGGGATTGACTTCCCCGAGACTTTCTCGTATATTCTTTTGGAATTACGTCATTTGTGTTCTGTCTTTACACCAAATTTTTTGTATCGACATCTGTATAGATTTACAGTAGTACTTTTGATTTTCAAGGTGTAAAATTTATAATATTCAAAATATTTATATTTTGTTACCTTATGTAAATTTCTCCTATCTTTTCTATGTATTACAGCGAGTAAACTGGTCTTTAGAAAATTTCAATCACAGAAATAAGAATTTACTAATTTTAAATTTTTCTGAGATTATTTCAAAAACTATTCATCTTTGAAATATCAACAAAAAAATCTTTGGAAAATTTCATAATATTTCGAAAAAACTAAATTTCATAAGTAAAGTACTACTACTCTTCAAGTGACGTATTTACTACAAAAGTTGATAGAAATCTACAATTTTAGTGTAAGGAGCATATACCAAATTTCATCGATCTAGCTGCTTTGGTTTTTAAGCAATCGTGTTTACACACACACACACACACACACAGACATAATGCCAAAAATGGTTTTTTTGGACTCAGGGGGGTCTCAAAACGTGGAGAAACATCAAAATCTCGAAGTCGAATTTTTTTACGATTACATAACTTTCTCTATACGAGAAAGTAAAAAGAAATCTTGAATTATTGAACAGGGCAAAATAATCTGATCTAAGTTTTTGAAATACAAAATACTTAGAAACCTGGTAATTGAAATACAAAATACAAATGTATTTAATAAACTGTATTTCAATTACAGTCTTGGAAATAGTGCACGGCCCTGGTCTACCGGTATATCAAAGAATAAAATTTCCTAAAATGAATTAGTTATGGTCATTCATTGTAGATTCCGAAAATTTGTGTTCGAGATGTCAACTCTAAAATCGAGCTTGAGCCTATCTCGTGAAATTATTTTAATTTCTATTTAAATGTGAAATGAACAAAGTTGACAGAGTAGCGCTCACTCGAGTTGCTCCTAATCCCATTCTGTTATCTGACGTCTAAACATCATAGGGGTCGTCCACATATTAAGTAACGCAATAGGGAGGGGTCTGGACAAAACGTTATTAATTGTGACATGGGGCCGGGGGATTTCTCTAACAATTGTAAGTGTGACCTAACAATTAAAGTTGAATTGATAAAATTTTTTGATGAAAAAAAAATCGAATTATTTTCACAACAGGGAAAAATAGAGTGATTATTTGAGTCATGAGGGAAAATTATCTAAAAAAAAAAAATTGTATAAGAAATTTTATTCGGGAGGGGGAGGGGTAGTTCTATATTGTGTAATATTTATAGAGGGGTTAGTTTGTATGTGACTAATTGTGACATGGGGGGTAGTCAAAAAAGGCGTTACGTAGTATGTGGACGACCCCATATGAAGAAAGTAGAATTGTGTCTTTTAATATATTTTTTTAAGCCTTTTTCATTAGTGACAGATCTGACAAGTTGTGGTTACTCTGAGGAGTAACTTTAATGTATAATTTATTGCCATGAGGTGGATTTGAACGTTATCAAATCCGGGTTTATGATCATACACTTTATAAATAATTTTTAAAATTTATTCACAGTAAAGGTCATATTTTTTTTTATAAAATATTCCATTTACCTTTCTATGATAAAACTACAAAAGGCATGCAATATAAAAAGACAAACGGCCTTATCATTTTTTTATTTTCCCAAAAGTATCTCCCAGCTGTACACTTTAGAAATAGCGAGTTTACAACCTCGAAAAAATTTATTACAAGTTACGACCTCGACCCTTAGACCCTTCAGGAACGAACAAGATCAAAATCAAGATTTCACAACCAGAAACAAGATTATATAATGACAATGTAAAGTGAATAATAATTAATTATGAATGAAAAGACATTTCAATTGGATTCAATGATGGTAATGTTTATGATTAATAGAATGCTCATTGAAATGCCAGGCGTGTGGTTTTGGTTTTGTTCTTCTCTAGTTTAGAAAGGATCACTTGCCCTACTATTAGAAATAGTTATAAGAGAACGGAAATTAAAGGTATGAAAACGGAAATCAACTTGTTAAAGATGTAATTTCCTTAAATCAATAATCTAAAAAAAAAATTAATTGATTTTTGATTTAAAAATTAAGATGTTAAACATTAGCGAATAATCGTTCAGATTTAAATTTCTTCAAAAAAAAATTGTTACAAAAAAAACAATCAGTACCAATAATCTTTAATTTTTTTTAAATTTAAAAATGAATTTATGGTTATTATTAATCACATATTAATTAAGAAAATTTTAAAATAAGCTTAGATGATTTATTTAAAAATCAAATGTCAAATTAGTTCAGCATTCTTGTAATAGATGGCAGGCTAGTCTAAAAGACGATCGCCAAATGGCCTATATCTGGCCTATATTTATATATTTTTATGCTTTTATAAAAGATACAAAATATATAATAACATTAATAAAGTATGTATTGTTAAAAGATCAATGAAAATCAACCAAATGCATTAAATATTATTAGGTACCATTTTATTTTTGAATTACTTGATTTTTTGAGGATACTTTTTATGACACACAACGCCATCTTAGCGGGAAAAACATGCGTAACACCTTCGCTCCCGTTCCGCCTTAACCCTCGGGGAGCAATCAGCTCTCTGTTTGGGAACCACTACCATATTGAATATTAATTATACTTTTTTTAATTAAGAAGAAAAATACTAGTCTTTTAATAATTTCGAAAATAAATTAATGTATAAAAAAAATAGGTCTAGTGGGAGTAAAGCCTGTTCTAAATGTTATTGTTTTTTCCCTTTGAGGTTGCAATGTTGATATTTAACACCAAGGTCGGATATTTGTTCGAAAATTTATTAACACTTCAAAAGGCCACTAACAAGAGGTCCTTTGTTATTTCGCAATGCAAACTAAAATATATCAGAGTTTCTAATTACATTCAAATACAAGCATAATTTTTTTTTTTTTTTTTTTTTTTAGGCGTAAAAATCTTGATGAATTAATGATATTATCTTGATTATCGAGATGTTAGAAAGCCATTGAAGGGTTTAGAATTAAGAGAAAACAAGAAGTTATCAAATATTTGAATTAGTTTTGTTTTAAGTAATTCAAAAATAAAAAAATATTCTTAACTATTTGACTTTCAAGTGGAAGAATCGTGTCTGCACGAACTAGAAAGAAGATATGAATCAAGAAGAAAAAGTAGTAAGAAAAATCAATTTTCAACTTGAGATAAAAAGTTTTATAGACGAAAGAATAATAAGAAAATTTGCATTTGAACTTGGGGGAAAAAAAACTAGGCTATTACTATTCTTTGGATAAAATTATTAATTTTTTAGTAGCTTCTCTTGTAATCGAAAAATGAAATTGATTTTTTGCAATATAAAAATACTATGAAGTGTTATCCTGTGGAGAGGAGTTAGTTAATATAATTTAAACTCCGCAAGAGACCTTTATTATGTAAAATAAAAGGGTGCTTGGTCATATTAATTTTTAAAATGAATAATTAAGTTCAATCCTGAGGTTAACTCTTGAACCCTTTGTTTTATATATAAGGGGTCGTCCACATATTACGTAACGCGTTAGGGGGAGGGGTCTGTGCAAAACGTTACTAATTGTGACATGGGCCCGGGGACATCACAATTCAAAGTTGAATTTATAAAGTTAAAAAAAAAAGGTCGAATGATTTTCACAACAGGGAAAAATGGAGTGAAAATTTATTATTAAGGTGTGCGTCTCGAAAGGCCGTTAGATCACGATTGACTACCGAGTTACTCTAGGCGGCAAGAGATGGCGTTAGTTTTCCCCATAGGAATACAAGGGATTTATTCCATTTCATTTTAAAGTTTCCAGCTAATTAATTAAGGGTAGAAAATTAATTATTTTTTAACACAATGATTACTAATTTAATTATCTATAAGATATAGTGCGGATTTTTTTAAAATATCTTTTATTTATGCGATTAAACTAAAAAAAAAATTATTTTTTCGAAAATCAAAAAAAGGGTTTCTACAAGTTGTAGATATTTTAAATAGCTTTAATTTAAAAAAAATTTGAGGTCGATAGCTTCAAAATTGTGGCAGCTGGAATCTCCCAAAATTAGCACCGCACCTTAATAAAGAAAAAAAAAAAGGTAAAATGATATGAATTTTGTATACGAAATTTTATTCAGGAGGGAGGGGGATAGTTCTATGTAGTGACACAATATTTGAGGGGGTTTGTTTGTATGTGACTAACTGTGACATGGGTGGGGACTAGAAAATCGTTAAAAAGGGCGTTGCGTAATATGTGGACGAATATGTGGAAGAAATCTAAGTGTTATTTCAAGAAAATAAGTATTGACCTATATTTTAATAATTGTGATGGTAGAATTTCATAAAACAATTTTGAAGGACTAATATTAATAATCTATAATAATAAATTTATTTACTTAGTTAAAAGAGTATTTCAAAAAGTTCAGACGGTCTTTTATCAGAAGAGTTCCGGCTGATAAGGCAGCCCCATTTCAAGTACTAATCAACGACCTGTCAAATATCAGTTGTTATTAAAAGACCGTAATCGATTCATTAGAACAACTTTAGAAAGTTAAAAAAAAAAATAAAAATAAAAAGTATGCCTATTTATTGATTAAATTTGAATAGTATAGTGGGAAAATTTAGAGAATAAATAAAAATAAGCAACTTCCTGAAACTTCATATAAAATGAATAAGAGGAAATATGAATGAAATTTTTTAAATCCTTGACCTACTCTACCGATATATCAAAAGATGTGAATAAGCTTGAAATAATTCAATTAATATTATTATCTTGAATAATTGAATTAATAATACTTAATTTATTTATTAACCTAATTATAATTAAGAAAACAGACGGGATACTATAATAATAACAACGTTACTACATTCGTTGTTAATATTATTATTATACTCTCATGAAACTATGTATAAATACAACCTCAGTTCAAAATGTTTTACCTAAAACCCACACCGCAATCTCTAAATTTAATAAATTAAGTATTATTAATTCAATTAGCAATTTATTTATTATAAATTATAATCAAATAATATTAAAAAACGTAAATATTAAAAATATTTGTAAGCAACATAAATTTTATTCATTTTTGAAAATTGATGTTATTTGATTGTTATCAAAATAAACATGCGGTTAAAATCGACTAGAATAAAATATTAAAATAAGTTATTCGGTCAAGGTTGCCGTCAATACAGGGAATTTTATTTCATGGATGAGTGGAAGTACTTGTGGTTTAGTTTTTGAGTGTCTAGTGAATTCATAGTTGATTGACATCTGTCAATTGATGACAGACCTAAGTGTAAAATGAAGAATAAACATTTATTAGATGTGATGTATTTAAATGAGTGTAAAATTGATTTGGTGTTCAAATTAATTAAAATTTGTAAATAAAGATATTTTGAACTATACTCCCTCCTAAATAACATATTATGTTCCTTTAAATGAATTCACATCCATATGAATATTTTCAGAGTCTGATAATATCAAAGGTCATCTAAGATTTAATTAAATTAGCGAAAGGTTAATTTTAATTGTTTGGTAATGAGATATTTTCAGATACAGTACTCATATCCAATGCGTTATTTCTCAATCAAACTCAACAAAAAAAAAGATGAATAAATTAATTAGATTAAATGTATGTTCATAAATTTAAACAATAAAGATGAACAAAAAAAAGTCAGATAATATAATGGCTTTATTTTCTCTTTATATGTTTATTTTAATTAGTCAATTATACTGTAGGCTATATCTCTGTCAAAATAACATGAAACCCCGGAAATAGAAGACCTAACAAGAATTTGAGATTTTTATTTGGCTCACACATGAGTTTACTGTGAGTCAATACTTTTCTTCTTTTTCTGACTATTTTCTGTTCTATTTAATTTTTTTTTTTTTTACTTGAAAATTTGGTTAAGATGCGCGTTTCGGGGTGCTAATTTTGGGAGATACCAGCGGCCACAATTTTGAAGCTATCAACCTAAATTTTTTTTTTAAATTAAAGCTATTTAAAATAGAAGAGTCTTCCCAGCCAACCGTGCTTTTTGGGTGATTTTTTGGGTATGGGCCGCCCAATTGGCCCTTCTGACTCTATATTTAGAAAATAATTGTTCAAGTCAAATATTGTAGATATATCACAAGAAAATAAGTAAACCTATATCCTTTTTTTAATAAAAATTAAATAATATTTTTATACGTAGTTGAATAAAATGTTTTAAAACTTTCTAAAGAGTTATCAAATATTTGTAATTGGTTAATAAACTAAAAGGCAATTAAAATAAAATATCAATATTAATATTAAATTTCAATATTAGTCTGGTACATATTTGCAAACAAATATAAATGAAAGGAGTAAAAAATTTTAAAAGAATAAATTAAATACAACATTCGTTTAGAAAATTCTAATAAAACAATTTTTTTTTTATGTCCAGATCCTATTCGCACTACTGATTATAAATATGGAGTTTGGTTTCGGGAAGATAGGCAACCCAAAAGTCAGCTTATTAATTGATTTTTCGATTATAGCTTCTTTAAAATGAGCCTAAAAAAAATTAATTCACCTAGTTGCTTTCCAGTAAGGGAAAACAAAATAATTTTCGAGAGATTAGTAAAAAATAAATAAATAAAAAAATTCAATACAAGTACATAATAAAAATACAGTATAATACCCGAATAATATAACTATTTTATTGATATGAATCTGATTCTTTGATGGTATAAAATTGAAATAACCATATTATATAGGCAAAAAAAAAAACAGTTATCCTTGAATCAAGTTGTTTTTATATCTTCCTTTAGGAGCAGTATTTTTTGAAAATATATAACAAGTTACATAAAAATACTATTAATCGCATTCAGATATTATTTCCTCTGAATAAAAATAATTATAAATGAATTGATTTCATTCGTACATTTAGTGCATTCGATATTTTTATTATGCATAAAGAAGAACTAGGTAAATGTATAAAAACAAGTTCCTGGACCTATAATTTTCTAATTCAATGATATTATTATATGTATAAAAATATTTAATTAAATTTTTTTATGTAGCGAAGAAGCAAAAGCATGTTATGAATAATATATAGCAATTTAATTTTCAGAATTAATTCTAAACTGGTTTAAGTAGCTCTATATAAAATCATCAATAATAATAAAAAATCGAAATAAATTGAGTAATGTGATGTGTAGGGTAAATCCGGGAGAGATGTCCCACCCCTTGTAGTTCAGAGTCTATCAGCTAGATCGTAGCACAGTTTTGAGTGTATGTTAGTATACTAACATAAACTCAAACTGTATAGGGATACTATTTTATTGAAGATACTGAAGAATATTTTACTGGCTACAGTTTAAAATCTAAAGTAAGTCTTTCATTACGCGGTCAAAAGATTTTCTTAAGCTTAACGGGGAGGGGGCCGCGGAAAAATTCTGATATATATTAAAACAGTGTGTCCTAACAGGGTTCCGCGAAATATTCTTAAGGTGCACGTCTCGGGGTGCTAATTTTGGGAGCTTCCAGGGGCCACAATTTTGAAGCTATCGACCTCAAATTTTTTTTAAATTAAAGCTATTTAAAATATCTACAACTTATAGAAGCCCTTTTTTTGATTTTCGAAAAAATAAATTTTTTTTTTTTAGATTAATCACATTAAAGAAAAGATATTTTTTTTAAAAAATTCGCTCTATATCTTATAGATAATTAAATTAGTAATCATTGTGTTAAAAAATAATTAATTTTCTACCCTTAAATATTTAGCTGGAATCTTTAAAATGAAATGGAATAAATCCCTTGTATTCCTATGGGAAAACTAACGCCATCTCTTGCCTCTTCGAGTAACTCGTTAGTGAATGGTCTTTTAACGACTTTTCGAGACGCTCACCTTAAGGGTTCCGCAAGCTAAAGAGACCACATTTGTTCTAAAACAGTTAATGCGGAATTTTACTAAAAAATAGAAAAATTTGCTGGTTGAAAGGGTTTATAATTGTAATGCAAAGTAAGTAAAAGTTAAGGAATAAGGCTAATGAGTTAGTTAAAAGAGAATATATATTTTTATGCTGGTGTTTGTTATTTACCTGAATATATTTACTATAGCTTACTATATAAACGTCGGTGACGTCCTCTGTTATGTAATGTTCAGTATGAGATAAAGTAATGAAATCATAAAAAGATAATTAAAGCACCGCCAGAAATATTCATTAACAATATTAATATTGTGAATAGAATGAAAATAAATGTTTATGAATAAAGATATAACAAAAGAAGTCATTGTACCACACAGAAGAATAATATTAAATGTGTAATTTCGTTAATTTGTACTAAATCTTTCTCTACTTGAAATGGGATACTATAATCTCCATAATGAAAATAACATTTTTTCGTTCAATTAATTTTTGTGAATATTAAAAGAAAAAATATTAGGGGAATAACATTTTTACTTTCTCTTACCTATGTATATAGTAATATATATATAGAGAGAGAAAGTATTGATTCATTCAAAAATTCGATGTCGAGATTTTGATGGATCTTCACGTTTTGAGGTCCCCTGAATCCAAAAAGTGGTTTTGCGATCTGTCTGTGGGTGGGTGGGTGGGTGTGTGGGTGGGTGTGTGTGTCTGTGTTCACTTTTAAGCATGAAGGAATTGAGCTATGAGGCTGAAATTTTATATTTAAGTTAAACACCCCCGGGACCGGAAAAATAAGCTTTTAATCAAAATCGGCCAAAGAGTACTAGTACTTTACTGATGTACTTTTTCAGTTTTTTTCGATTTTCTCAAAATTCGCTCTAACGATTTTGATTAAAATTCAAAAATCAATTATTTTTAGATGCTCTTTCAAATGTATATTCTCGTTTTGCTCTCAAAATTGTTTGAAGCACACTTTACTCTTGTGCTTCATAGGAAAGATAGGAGAAATGGTTGTCATGGTTACAAAATATAAATATTTTCCCATACTTATAAATTTTACATCTGAATTCAAATATTCCCTACTGTCGGAAACAAATACATGTCACACAAAATCTGGACAACAGTACACAACTTTCGATTACCGAAGGTAAGAAAGTTGGCCCAGTCCACCAATTTTTTATCTTATATTTAATTTAGTTTATCTAAGATATGAGAGTTGATTTGAGTACCTATACTTTTTTTGAGGAAATGATAATCTTGAAATATCTATTTTGTATTTGAACATTGGATTATTGCAGACTTTTTATAGGAAAAGATTTTTAAGATGAAACAAAAGAAGATTAATTCTTAATGAAATCAATTTCAATTAAAGATAAATTTTTAGAGAATGAATGGTTCGTAAAAAAAATATTCTTAATTACAGGATATGGAGGCAGGAGATATCGATTACATCTAGGATAATTTTTTTAAACCTTTTCCCATAAATAGTTTTCCTAAGCCTAAATATTGATGTGGAACTAAATAGAGCCATATCTCTGATAAAAAATTAATAAAATATCAATAAAAACCCCATTAAATTTACTAATTTACTTAATTTAAGTTAACAAATGAAAATTTTAGAAGAACAATTTAAAAAAAATCATTTGATACCAATTACCGTAGTATATATGGGCCCTGTTACGCATTAGTGTGTCAAGCGCCAGCTACCGAGTTTTGAGAAAATCAACATTAAAGTTTTTTGATTTCATTGGATTATATAAAATTTTTTTTGTCAATTGTGCAAGTAACATTAAATATAAATTTTTTAAGGACATGTTTCATAAAAAATACTATTAATTATAGCATTTGAAACAATATTCCGTGCTTAACTCAATTTTTAATTTTTTTTGGCGCTTGACACACTAATGCATAGCAGGGTCCATATATGTCTGAACCCAAATTGATATTATAAATAATAGTTGTATCTTCAGGAGATGATGAAAAGGAAGCCATTAATGAAAAGTCATAAGCTTAGATGAGAGAGAAAAGGGGAATTTTATTTTTTTGGTTGCCTTTTCATCATCCCCTGAATATACCTATCAGCCATCTTCAATTGTAATATTTGTTTAAAAGTCTTTATGGTCTAACGAAAGATGCAGAAAAAAATTTAAAATGTTTTTATTATACGACTTTGCAACTGGAAAATCTAAGGGGGAGGTGCTTTCCTCCCCACTCTTTCCAGTTTTGACGTCTAATGCTATGATGAAGTAGAGTCCAGCCACAAATACAATTTAAATATTTGAAAACTATTTATCAATCAATAGCAATAAATGAGCCTCCTCCCTGCCTTAATAACATTTTAAATAATATTTGCAAATATAAGCTTATATATAGCTCTAAAGAGGCAAAATTGTATTTAATAATAATACAAATTCGATAGTAGGCCTATAATTAAAAATAGAATTAGTTGCAACGTGGTTGGCAAGAAAAATGTAAAACATTCATTGTCAAGTACACAAGCGAGGGAGGAGGGATGTATTTTTGTGCAAAGATGCCAATGAAATCTAAAAATAAAATAAGGTAAGCAAACAAAGTTTATCATTAGCTTTTAAAAAAGTTAATTTCTTAGAGGCGTTAGATAAACCGCTTGATTGTGTTTAAACAAGTCAAACAGTAATTACAGAAATAAGTTTTAATAACAATAAATTATAATATTATGAAAAGATTATGAAGTTTGAGTGATCTACGTTTGAATTGTTTATTTTTTTTTTTTTTTTGTGTCTAAAGTTATAGTGTTTCCCTGATTCGAACTCAACTGCAGCTGGCTGACTTGTTCAAAGGATAGATGGATGCTGTTCTATTACGTGTATGTGTTGTGTATGTGTGTGTCGATGTCGTTGCCTTAAGACTCTTGACCTTGCTCTCATGCAAGCATGAGTCTGTCTGTCGTCGTCGATAGAATAAGAGTTGCAGACCAATTTGGAGGAAAAATAAGATAAAAGTCTAATATTAAAAAAAAAGTACCTGGAGATCAACGCTCGGTTTTTTTTTTTATCTTTTATTTAAACAAGAGAGTTATCTCTACAGTTAGACATCGGAGCATGGAAACAGGCCGAACATTTTAATTAAACGGGCTCAATGTTTCAATTATCATTTTTGGATGTATTAATTTTTATAATTTATAACAAAAAATAATTTTAATTTATTTGGATTTATACCCTGTCAGCCAAACAGGATCGACTCTATCAATTGAAATTTCCAAGAAAACTTTTCGGCTTTAATTAGATAATACCATCAGCAGTTATAATGAGAATATTGGCAATAGGTTTGTTCGTTTCACTTGCCATGGTAAAAAAATGCACACTATTTTTGTCAAAAGGTGCAAGTTTTGCAAGTTTTTCTAGTGTGTATCTAATGTGCAAAAAATGAAACGAACAGAATTGAGTGCAAAAGGTGTAAATTATACTGCAATGGCAAGCGAAACGAACAGACCTAATCTTAATGTATTCACCATCGAGATGCATATAGAGTTGTTAGATATTTACATATACAAAATTATATTATATGTATATTTTATGTAAATATATAATAACTCTATATGCATTTCGATGCTGTAAACATTGAGATTGCCAATATTCTCATAAAAAACCCATAATGGAATTATCTAATTAAAGCAGAACTTTTTCTTTTATTGGGATTTTCATTTCATAGAGGCTATCCTGTTTGGCTGACATCCTTTCTTCCTTTTAATCCCGTATTAATCATTGGATAGCCAAATCTCTCATCGATCGACAGTTTAATTTATTTATAGACATTTAAATATGCTATTCTATTCTTCCAATATCTAAGAAAATTCACGTAACTTGTTATTGTTTCACTAAAATAAAAATATTATTTATTAACTACATTTCCGGTAGAGGTTGGAATGACTTGTGAGGGACTTCGTTACCTTGACCTTCCATCATTAAATTTATGAAAGAATAAATAATAAATAATATATTCATGACTATCCGATGATATTTTAATTTTTAATTCAAAATCTGAAAAATTATTTTTATTTTAATTGCAAAAGTATTTAAGAAAAAAAATCAATAAAGCGATTCATGACCGAAGCCCTTAGAATATGACCCTTCTCTTCCTCTATGAA
>JAKCPI010023859.1:0-14092 GCA_023213315.1 Euborellia annulipes | reverse complement strand
GTTTTTTGATTTCATTGGATTATATAAAATTTTTTTTGTCAATTGTGCAAGTAACATTAAATATAAATTTTTTTAAGGACATGTTTCATAAAAAATACTATTAATTATAGCATTTGAAACAATATTCCGTGCTTAACTCAATTTTTAATTTTTTTGGCGCTTGACACACTAATGCATAGCAGGGTCCATATATGTCTGAACCCAAATTGATATTATAAATAATAGTTGTATCTTCAGGAGATGATGAAAAGGAAGCCATTAATGAAAAGTCATAAGCTTAGATGAGAGAGAAAAGGGGAATTTTATTTTTTTGGTTGCCTTTTCATCATCCCCTGAATATACCTATCAGCCATCTTCAATTGTAATATTTGTTTAAAAGTCTTTATGGTCTAACGAAAGATGCAGAAAAAAATTTAAAATGTTTTTATTATACGACTTTGCAACTGGAAAATCTAAGGGGAGGTGCTTTCCTCCCCACTCTTTCCAGTTTTGACGTCTAATGCTATGATGAAGTAGAGTCCAGCCACAAATACAATTTAAATATTTGAAAACTATTTATCAATCAATAGCAATAAATGAGCCTCCTCCCTGCCTTAATAACATTTTAAATAATATTTGCAAATATAAGCTTATATATAGCTCTAAAGAGGCAAAATTGTATTTAATAATAATACAAATTCGATAGTAGGCCTATAATTAAAAATAGAATTAGTTGCAACGTGGTTGGCAAGAAAAATGTAAAACATTCATTGTCAAGTACACAAGCGAGGGAGGAGAGATGTATTTTTGTGCAAAGATGCCAATGAAATCTAAAAATAAAATAAGGTAAGCAAACAAAGTTTATCATTAGCTTTTAAAAAAGTTAATTTCTTAGAGGCGTTAATAAACCGCTTGATTGTGTTTAAACAAGTCAAACAGTAATTACAGAAATAAGTTTTAATAACAATAAATTATAATATTATGAAAAGATTATGAAGTTTGAGTGATCTACGTTTGGATTGTTTATTTTTTTTTTTTTTTTTGTGTCTAAAGTTATAGTGTTTCCCTGATTCGAACTCAACTGCAGCTGGCTGACTTGTTCAAAGGATAGATGGATGCTGTTCTATTACGTGTATGTGTTGTGTATGTGTGTGTCGATGTCGTTGCCTTAAGACTCTTGACCTTGCTCTCATGCAAGCATGAGTCTGTCTGTCGTCGTCGATAGAATAAGAGTTGCAGACCAATTTGGAGGAAAAATAAGATAAAAGTCTAATATTAAAAAAAAAGTACCTGGAGATCAACGCTCGGTTTTTTTTTTTATCTTTTATTTAAACAAGAGAGTTATCTCTACAGTTAGACATCGGAGCATGGAAACAGGCCGAACATTTTAATTAAACGGGCTCAATGTTTCAATTATCATTTTTGGATGTATTAATTTTTATAATTTATAACAAAAAATAATTTTAATTTATTTGGATTTATACCCTGTCAGCCAAACAGGATCGACTCTATCAATTAAAATTTCCAAGAAAACTTTTCGGCTTTAATTAGATAATACCATCAGCAGTTATAATGAGAATATTGGCAATAGGTTTGTTCGTTTCACTTGCCATGGTAAAAAAATGCACACTATTTTTGTCAAAAGGTGCAAGTTTTTCTAGTATGTACCATCAAGAGATAAGATATTGGACAATATGGCAGCTACCTGGCATTTGAGCCTTATGGTAGGTAGCCGCCATATTGTCCAATATCTTTTCTCTTGATGGTATCTAATGTGCAAAAAATGAAACGAACAGAATTGAGTGCAAAATGTGTAAATTATACTGCAATGGCAAGCGAAACGAACAGGCCTAATCTTAATGTATTCACCATCGAGATGCATATAGATTTGTTAGATATTTACATATACAAAATTATATTATATGTATGTTTTATGTAAATATATAATAACTCTATATGCATTTCGATGCTGTAAACATTGAGATTGCCAATATTCTCATAAAAAACTCATAATTGAATTATCTAATTAAAGCAGAACTTTTTCTTTTATTGGGATTTTCATTTCATAGAGGCTATCCTGTTTGGCTGACATCCTTTCTTCCTTTTAATCCCGTATTAATCAATGGATAGCCAAATCTCTCATCGATCGACAGTTTAATTTATTTATAGACATTTAAATATGCTATTCTATTCTTCCAATATCTAAGAAAATTCACGTAACTTGTTATTGTTTCACTAAAATAAAAATATTATTTATTAACTACATTTCCGGTAGAGGTTGGAATGACTTGTGAGGGACTTCGTTACCTTGACCTTCCATCATTAAATTTATGAAAGAATAAATAATAAATAATATATTCATGACTATCCGATGATATTTTAATTTAAAATCTGAAAAATTATTTTTATTTTAATTGCAAAAGTATTTAAGAAAAAAAATCAATAAAGCGATTCATGACCGAAGCCCTTAGAATATGACCCTTCCCTTCCTCTATGAATCCCCAAAAAAAAAAACACTAGTGAGATAGAAATATACCGCCTAATTCATAAAACCTTAAACAATGTTTAAAGAGAATTTGAAAAGCATTTTAGCAAAATCTTAATTCATAAACATATTTTAGGCCTAAATAATTGTTTAAATTCCTATTTTAACTAGACAGGCGAGACCCCTTGTTTAAGCTCACTAATAAACATTTTGTAACCTCAAAATTTTCGATCACAACAACTTGACATTTGAAATAGCCTATAGTATCATAGGCTTTTAATAAAAATAAACGTAAGTAAAAATTCAAATGTATTATATGTTTTTTCATGAACAAATTATTAATCTTGATGAATTAATATTTTCAGAATAATGCAAAGTATTGAAACGATAAATACAATATGCAATATTATGAATATCGCCAGGGCCGCTGACAGACTTGACGGGCCCCG
The DNA here is from genome assembly GCA_023213315.1 of Euborellia annulipes. Taxonomy (NCBI): domain Eukaryota; kingdom Metazoa; phylum Arthropoda; class Insecta; order Dermaptera; family Anisolabididae; genus Euborellia; species Euborellia annulipes. Next base: position 11,179 of record JAKCPI010023859.1, on the reverse strand, counting down.
GGGCTACTTAATAATACGGCCCCCCCCCCTCACCCATTAAGACTTTTTAGGTATGTAAAAGGCTATTGTGGCCTTCATGCCAAAAATTTTTTACACAATTTTTAAAACAGTTATACATAAGCTTAGCTTACAATATTTATTTAAATAAAAAAGTTATTTAAAAAATTTTTCAAAATTTCCTAAACATAGGGTTACCATAATTTATTGAGGCCAAACCCGGACAGACGGCTTCCGGGGTGGGGTATGGAAAATTTTTTGAAAATTAGACACTGAAATTTGCGTTTTTAGCTACCCTGAGACGTGAAAAATATTATAAAGAATATGTATGATGTGGTCAGATATTTAATATTTAGAGGAAAAATATAGAGGAAAATTCTGACAAGGTAGACAAGTTGGTTTTATCTTAAAAATATGTTCAATGAACAAAACACAAATTAAGCGCTGATTGAATTTATTCAATTTCGAATTATATCATCATCAGAGCAACTAAAACAATTAAATACATTATACAAATATAATATAAAAAATAAAGTACCAAAAACTTACTTGTATCAAAACATCATACAAAGAAACTTTGAAAAATATTACTTGCTTAGAGCTTAAAGGGCCCGGTGCCCGGGCCCCCACAGGAAAAAAATGTGCAAAAAATGATTTTCTTTATTGAAATTTTGAGATTTGAGCTTAAAGGGCCCGGGCATCCTCAGGAAAAAAGGCAAGTTTTTGAGCTCAAAGGGCACGGGCCCCTTCAGGAAAAAAAATTCAAGATGATGATTCTTTTTAATTGAAATTTTAACTATCAAAATTATTTTTTATTAGAATTTTAAGGTTGGAGCGCAAAGGGCCCGGGCCCCGGGGATATAGCCCCCCTGCCCCCCCCCCTGTCTGCGGCCCTGAATATGGCCTATCAATAGATAAAAGGATTATGCCTGGGAGAAGATTATTTAAAAAAAGAAAAAATCCTTTAAGATCTTAAAATCTGTTACTATTATTAGTTACAATACATTTGAGTTTCAATATTTGATAGAAATTCAAACATATTTAATTGATTGATTGATATTTGATATTTAAACATATTTAATTTTCATTAAATCAAACTTAAGTAATTATTATACAAATGTATTTTTATTTAGCTTATTTTTATGGCTTTTAATTGATTTAAATTCCTTTCAGTTCCTTTGGAGAATGCATTGAAACTGAAAAAAAGGGGTGTGCTTATTAGTATCTAGTCCAAATGGAATTAAATGATTTATTGAAAAAAGTAATATTTTGAAAAAACTAACCTCTGACATTTATATTTATTTTCATTTTGTCTGTTTTTCTTTACTCGAGTTCAAATCTGTTTTTTATTTTGTTTTAATTTAAAGACATAAGTAATTGCTGAAATAAATTTTTTTTTTATTAAAATAAACCAAAAGCAGTGGCTATGGCAAAAATATTTATCTTTTCTTACTCAGTCAAATTTTGGCTTCTTTTTCTTATTTTTCATAATATTAAATTTTTCTTATTTTTCCATATTCATTTAAATGACAATAATGTTGATTTGTCCAATTATTTGTATTAATTCTATAAGGATCTTATTAAAAAAGGTCAAAACAAATTAGGGCTAATCTTTAGAATAAAGTGCCAGGCCACCTAGAGGGCGCTGAGGTGATTCATTCGTGATTCTTTCGTTCTTCTTTTTATGATTCGTTCTCACTATTTCATTTTTATAAGAAGCCATTTAATATAAATCTCACTATATATATATATAAATATAAATATAAATATTCATCTCCCCGGCCTCTAAGATATATTTTTACATTCATCTCCTGGGCGAGTATTATGTTGTGTTGTGCTTTTTTTATTAAATTTTTTTTGGCCATTTTGCCATTTTTGCTGTCTGGAATTCCCCATTTTTGTCTAGCATTTGCTTTTATTATCATTTATCTAAGTTCCACAATGAGTGAGAGAATTGATCTCCTTTTTTTGACCGATTTGTATCGAAAGCATGAATCTGGAATGGATGGAAAGTATTGAAATCTTGTGTGGATCTTGGTTTGATTGTGAAGGATGATGAGGAGAGGTCGGAATGGGTAGAATCGTTTTTTTAACAACTTGCAGGGGTCTCGACCTTCGGTTCTTTTATTTTTAGAAAAAAATTCAAAACAACTAGGGGAATTCTCGGCTTTACTTTTTTGGGTTTTTTCTTTCTCCATTGTAATTTAGATGACAAAAAAACCTTGCGTCTGACCTATTCTGATTGAGATAACTAAATTAATTAATTAAATAGAGTTGAAAATATAAAAAATAATTTTATCGAAAATTGTTTGTTTTTTTTTTTATAATGAACGATAAAGGAGCTAACTTCATGTTGTATTAAAAGTTAAAGTATTCACTGACTTTTTTTTTTTTTAGTAAAAAGGCTCGAGTTTGCTACTCTTATTAAGAACATCTTTGGGTCCGCGGGCCACCGATGGAGACCCGTGTCTTTTGGTACATAGTAGGTTCTGTTTTAAATAAAAAATATCCATCCAGAATATTTTAAAGAAGTTGCAGGGATCCCTTGTCCGAGAGCCGCCGGAGGCGCTCGGGACCTTCGTTAATTAGGTGTTCTGTTTAAATAAAAAATATCCATCCAGAATATATTAAAGAACTTGCAGGGATCCCTTGTCCGAGAGCCGCCGGAGGCGCTCGAGACCTTCGGTTTAAGTTCGGTTATTTTATTTTTAGAAAAAAATTCAAAACAACTAGGGAATTCTCGGCTTCGGTTCGGTTCGGTTTGGTTCGGCTCGGCTCAGTTCGGTTCAAAACCATCCAGTTAGAAGCGATTCGGTAGCTTTTAAAAAAAAATTTTTCGGGCCCGAAGGGTCCGAAAATTTATTTTTAAGGGCTACCGAATAGCTTCTAACTGGATGGTTTCGAACCGAACTGGGAAGCGAACCGGTGACCAGACCGAAGTCGACACTAATGACAAAACAACTTCAGGGGACACGACCTAATTGTTTCGGTCCTTCGGTTGCAGTTCGGTTTCGTTCGATTAAAGAAAATTTAAAAAAACTAGGGAATTCTCGGCCTTAGTGACAAAACAAATAGCATGCCTAAATGAAAAAAAACGAAAGATTCATGAATGTTGAGCTAAGGTCAAAAGTGTAAACTAGTCAGCCAGTGCGAAGGCTTGCCACTTTATTCTGAAGATTAACCGAAAAAATTATTCTTTTTTTTTTTTTTCAATTATCATCTGAAGTTAGCTCCTTTATCATTGTTTATTAAAAAAAAAAATAAATAAACAATTTTCGACAAAATTATTTTTTATATTTTCAACTCCATTTAATAAATTTCTTGCCCACGGGGCGTGGTGTAGAGGTTAGCGTGCTAACCTCATATACCAAACGTCGCGGGTTCGGACCCAGGCAGTCCGATGATTTTATTTAAGCCATCTGGATACCAGATGGCTTAAATAAAAATGCCTGGACCCTAATATATATAAATTCATAAATAACGGTTATCGTAAATGTCTTATATGGCCTGAGCTGCCGAAAAGACAGTGTGAATGTGTGTGTGAGTGTGAGTGTGAATGAGAAAAAAGTGTGAATGTTTTTTAAAAAAAAAAAAAAAAAAAATAAATAAATTTCTTTACTTATCTCAATCAGAATAGGTCAGACGCAAGGTTTTTGTCATCTAAATTACAATGGAGAAAGAAAAAACCCAAAAAGTAAGTAAAAATATATATTTTTAATGGTTAATGTGGTCCTTGTATTTCTTCAAAATTTTCCTTATTTTGGCATATATCTCGATCAAATTGGCTTACCGCCACCTCTTTTAGAATAATAAAGGGAAGGGAGAGTGAATTCTCCCTGAAAACTTCCTAATTTTAATAAAAATTTACTTACCGTCATATAGGATCACGCCCACCATTTTCTGCGTTCAAACGAAACTGGCCGAAAACAACCGAAACCGAAATGAAACCGAAACCTTTGGTCAGTTCCTATAAATTTTATACTTAGCAGGTTGTTATGAAAGGCGCTTTCATTGTTAAAGAGAAATTTTATTTAAAAAAAATCTGGTGTGACTGGCGCACAGCACACAACTTTCTCTTACCTTCGGTAATCGAAAGTTGTGTACTGTGCTTGTCACACCAGATTTTTTGTGTCGACATGTATTTAGTTTCCGACAGTACGGTACATTCGATTTTCAAGATAATTTATAAGTATGACAAAATATTTATATTTTGTTACCATGGCAACCATTTCTCCTATCTTTTCTATGGAGAACAAGAGTAAAGTGGTCTTCAGAAGATTTCAATCACAAAATGAGAATATACATTTTAAAGAGAATCTAAAAAATAATTGATTTTTGAATTTAAAAAAAAATCGTTGGAGCAAATTTTGAGAAAATCGAAAAAAAACTGAAAAAGTGCATCAGTAAAGTACTAGTACTCTTTGGTCGATTTTGGTCAAAAGCTTCGTGTCAGGTCCCATGGGGGTGCCTAACTTAAATATAAAATTTCAACCTCCTAACTCTTTTCGTTCTTGAGATATTTTGTTCACAGACACACACACAGACAGACCATGTCGCGAAAACCACTTTTTTGGATTCAGGGGACCTCAAATCGTGAAGATCCATCAAAATCTCGACATCGAATTTTTGACATAAATCCAATACTTTCTCTCTCTATATATATTAACATATATATAGAGGTAAGAGAAAGTAATATAGAATTTTTACTTTCTCGTACCTCTATATATATGTTAATATATAGAGAGAGAAAGTATTGGTTTCATGTCAAAAATTCGATGTCGAGATTTTGATGGATCTTCACGTTTTGAGGTCCCCTGAATCCAAAAAAGTGGTTTTCGCGACATGGTCTGTCTGTCTGTCTGTCTGTGTGTGTGTCTGTGTGTCTGTGTGTCTGTGAACAAAATATCTCAAGAACAAAAGAGCTAGGAAGTTGAAATTTTATATTTAAGTTAGGCACCCCCATGGGACGTGACACGAAGCTTTTGAACAAAATCAGCCAAAGAGTACTAGTACTTTACTGATGTACTTTTTCAGTTTTTTTCGATTTTCTCAAAATTTGCTCCAACGATTTTTTTTAAATTCAAAAATCAATTATTTTTTAGATTCTCTATAAAATGTATATTCTCATTTTGTGATTGAAATCTTCTGAAGACCACTTTACTCTTGTTCTTCATAGGAAAGATAGGAATTTCTCCTATGGTTGCTATGGTAACAAAATATAAATATTTTGCCATACTTATAAATTTTACATCTTGAAAATCGAATGTACCGTACTGTCGGAAACTAAATACATGTCGACACAAAAAAATCTGGTGAGACAAGCACAGAACACAACTTTCGATTACCGAAGGTAAGAGAAAGTTGTGTGCTGTGCGCCAGTCACACCAGATTTTTTTCTTCAACAATCACGGGCGCTTTTCATGGTAACCGATTAATATCATATTTTCAAAGCTTAAAAAGAAATCAGATTTTTTCAATAGAATGAATGCCCACGTTATCTTTTACTGGGTAAGTTTGAATTTCAAATCATTCTCTAATTGATCGTACAAAATTTTTTGGAATTTCCTTAAATTGGAAATCAACTTTTAATTTCAGTCTCCCTTCTTAAAACAATTGGTGAGATGGAAACGAAAGGCTGTAAGTAATTTTGAATTTAAAATTTTAAGAATGGAATCTAAAATTTGTTTTATTTTTAAGCATTGGAGAACAGCCTGGCTGCATGTGACCACTGGTCATTATAGGTCTTCGGACCTTATGCACCCATACCAAAAATAAGAAGAGAAAGTCGTGTGCTGTGCGCCAATCACACCAAATTTTTCATCGTGTTTTCTTGATCATGCCCACATAGGGAACGTCTCAGGTTTGCCTTACTGGAAAAATGACCTTCTCAACGGGTTATCTACAGTAGAAGAGTTTCTCAGTAGATCGCATCAGATTGAACTTACTATTTATTTATTATCGGGTTTTTCTGACCAGGAAAGGAACCTCTCAAGATCACCTTACTGAAAAAAAATATTTCTCATCGGGTTCTCCAGACGAGTTCTTTAGTAGGCTTCTACAAAGAAGATACCTGTTCAAATCCTGGGTGTGCGAGACTTTTCATGAAATATCTGGCCTCTGGCTAGATATTTAATGAAAAGTCTCGCACACCCAGGGAGCCTACTTTTTTGGACTCAGGGGAGCTCAAAATGTGTAGGCTTATATCCTTCAAAATCTCAACATTAAATTTTTGACATATAGATGTAAGAGAAAGTAAAAAAAATGAGCTCTTGGGGAAAGAAGCCTTTCCAAGGCGGCCTACGCAACTTGTGTTATTTAAATTTAATTTTGAAAAAAATTGAAAAAATGAAAAAAATTAATTGTAATTAAATAATAATTGGATTATTTTATAATTATGTGGAACAATTTATCTTATAATTTAATCTTAATTTTATAATTAATTTAATTAAGAAAATTTAATGAGAAAATTAATTTTAATTATTTTTTTTCAAGTGATTATTTTAATTATATGTGAAATACAAATTAAGCCCTATAATTATGACAACGGCTCTGAGTTTTCCTATAGTATAGGTATTATATCAAATAATTATAGAAAATTCTGCAATTATCTTGATTGGACCCGAATTAAGAAAAACAGGAATTTTATGAATTGTTCAAAAAAAAAAAAAAAAATTCTCTTGAGCTTTAATCGAGATAATAATTAATTATTTTTTTGAATTTTCAATCAGCTATCTAAAATTATAATTAAACTAGTAAAAAAAAAACTTGATTCTTGCATAAAATTAACTATAATTAGAGGACGAGACGACAACAAAAAACAATACCAACAGAAGACAAGATCGAAACAAACAAAAAATATCTAAAGAATTTGAGAAAAAACTTGAATTTTTTAAAAAATATTTCAAAGCTTAATTTTTTTTTTTTTAAGAGGCCTTAAATTTTAATAAAAAGTGATGTGTAACTCTATTATATAGTAATTATTTGATGAGACATTAATTATTCATAATTAAATATGCATATTAGAACAGCTTAGATGGTCTTTTGAAATATTCGATATTATCAATCTTCGAAATCCGGTTTGTTGAATCGAGACTTGATAAGTCAGTGATTTTTATAAGATTGCTATCATAGATATCTATTGTATAAGAAATTTTCTTCATTTTTTTTTCCTTATGGTTCGAAACGCATCCATCAAATATTTGTCTTTAAAATTAAAGAAATCTTTAAGGGAGGCTTTAACTTCCCCTTTCTAAGCATATTTCTTGGGAAGGGGCCAGTTTTATATACAGCCCCGTGACCCGGGGGTTGTGACTAGGGATGAAACGATACGAGTAAATACAAGTACTTACTCGATACTTTTCTTTCGATACCAAGTACTTTTGGAATCGATACTTTGGAATAGAGTACCAAGTAAGTATCGGTCAAAAATACTCGTATCGATACTCGGTCCACGTACGCGATGATTAGTTTGGTCGGACGAACATTTACGTAGATTTGTTCTTATTCACAATAGAAATAAGTGGAATGGTTGGTACCGCTGTATTTTAATTTTTATTAATGGAGTATTCAACAGGGAAACATCTTGAAAAATTATTATTTTTGGGTAGTACATCTAAAACTGAATATTTTTTTTAGTCGTCGTTGTTTTTTTTTTTAAGAACTTGTTGTTTTATGGTTGTGGAGATTTAATCAAGATTCTCAGGGACTTTTCAGCCAGGAGATTAAATAAAAAAATTTTAAATATTCTATTTGCCGGCATTTCGGTCGCAAATCCCAACCCTCATCAGGGCGAATATTGTCGATTATACACGATCTTAGGTATTTTAATATTCATTGAAATTAAATATACAATTTCTTTTTACTTTGATTTGTACAAAAATATTATCATACTTGGAGGTCTCCGATGATAAAGGTCATGATTGGCGACCGAAACGTCAGCAAATAGAAATTAAATAAAAGATTTTTATTTAATCTCCTGGCTGCAAAGTTCCTGCGATTCTTGATAATATAGGCCCTAAGTACTTACTGCTGTTTTTGCTTCTTTTTAATTGTACGAAAAAATTGACCGATACGAGTAAGTATCGATACTTTTCAATCGATACCGAGTAGGTACTCGATACTTTGCGACCGATACCAGTATCGAGTAAAAGTATCGATACCTCAGTGGTATCGTTTCATCCCTAGTTGTGACAGATTCCTATATTATTGATGGTGGATAAATATTTTTTCTGTTTTAAAACTTGGGGTTCAAAGTTTTAATTTTATGTAGGTTCTAATTTTTATCCAATTAAAAAACAAAATCAAAAATTGCAAAATCAAGTTTAATATAACATTTTCTATTTCATATTAAAAGTAACTTTTTTTCTTTATATTGAAAAAATATTTTATAATCAACTATTTTTTATTGCAAAATAATAATAAAGAACTTTTTAAAAGATTTTTTCCCCTTGTATTAAAAAACTTTGAAAATTTAATCATAATTTATGTCTCGAATGATTTTTTTTTCTTTTGGCAAAGATAGACGGAAAAACTTTTCACTAAACCTGTTGAACTTTATTGATAATTTTCTCGAATATGGTCTTTGAATTTACGGAGAAATAAAATGAAAAAAAAGTGAGCGCTTATTTTTCATATGATATTTTTAAAAATAATTGAAGATTATCTATTAGAATTTTAAGTGAATAATGTCAGAACTAAAATACGAGGGGGTTTCAAAAATAATTGCAATTATTTTTTAACTAGAAAATTCTGCTTACTTTTATTCAAATTCCATTACAGACCTTTCTCGGACAAAATACAACGATTCCAGCGTTCAGTTCACTGTTCAAAACACTCCTTGAAGCCCCATTTTGATAGTCTGTTGAGTACTCCCGAAATTTTGTTGTTTAGCTCTCGATCACGTGATGAATAAGCAACGTACTGTTACTGCGAATTACTATTGTGAAGTATTGAAGGGGTCATTAAGAAGGAAAATTACAGCAAAAGACCACATCTTGCTCAAATACGATGGATCCTTCACCAGGAGCCTGCACCGGCATATCGCGCCATCAGGACTTAAGAAATCAAAACAATCGCTGAATTAGGCATTGCGATGATGCCACATCCACCTTGTTTACCGGATTTAGCGCCGTGTGACTTCCACCTATTTTATGGAGTGAAAAAAGAGCTTCCGGGATCGTCATTTTCAGAGTGGTCGAGAGCTAAACAACAAAATTTTGGGTGTACTTAACAGACTATCAAAAAGGGACTTCAGGGAGTGTTTTGAGCAGTGGACTGAACGCTGGAATTGTATTTTATCCGAGGGAGATTACTTTGAAGGTCTATAATGGAATTTGAATAAAAGTAAGCAGAATTTTCTTTTAATTCCTGTTATTTTTTGACACCCCCTTTTATATATTACCTTTTGGTGTTTATATAATATGATGTATTTATTAGAGGATTAATTTGAAGAGGTGGGATCACTTAAACCCTGTTCAGATTCGTTCTTTAAGTTCGTATTTATATTATTAAATCTTCGGAGAAAATATTCAAATGACTGAAGAAAAGAAAAATGAATGAATTTTTGGATTATTTTGTACGCTTCTTATTAAAATTCTTTTAAAAATTCAACTCTTCATTAATATTTCTTTCAATAAAATGATATATATTATATTTGAGTATTTTAATGAAGGTAATTTTTTCTAACTCCATTTAAAGTGACAAAATACTATACACTTGAATACTTGTCACGATATTCGAATAGAACATAAATTTTCAATAGGAAATGAGGCGTGATTTGAAATCCCTCTAATTGGAACGTGCAAATAAGCAAGAAAATCAACCAACCTTCCCCCTTCTATCTCCCTTTATATAAAAATACAAATGTGGCCCTTGGGCTTTGGTAATAGACCCAAAAGGTTGCGTTTAGTAATGATGGCCCTTTTGGCGTTAATTGCTGCTCAGCATCAGCATCAGCATCATCGCAAGCATCACGAGGCGCAGATAACGAGGCGGGGCTCTAAGCAGTTGGCCGCTGCCTAATGGCCAGTCGATACAGATCGGCGGATTATATATACTTAGAAGGATATAATATGGATAAATAGGAGAGAGAGGGAGATTTCTATCTCCCCACTATTGCAACACCAGATATCGAAAATGTATAATTTCATTTTGAATTGTCTTTTGAGAGATTTATGCAGACAGCTTTGAGATAATTAAATAAAAAAAAATCACTCTGATATAGTGATATATTTTTACAAAAAAAATCTGGTGTGACTGGCGCACAGCACACAACTTTCTCTTCACCTTCGGTAATCGAAAGTTGTGTACTGTGCTTGTCACACCAGATTTTTTGTGCCGACATGTATTTAGTTCCCGACAGTAGGGAATATTTGAATTTCGAATGTAAAATTTATAAGTATGGGAAAATATTTATATTTTGTTACCATGGCAACCATTTCTCCTATCTTCCCTATGAAATACAAGAGTAAAGTGGTCTTCAGAAGATTTCGAATCGCAAAATCAGAATATACATTTTAAAGAGCATCTAAAAAAATAATTGATTTTTGAATTTTAAAAAAAAATCGTTGGAGCAAATTTTGAGAAAATCGAAAAAAACTGAAAAAAGTACATCAGTAAAGTACTAGTACTCTTTGGCCGATTTTGATTAAAAGCTTATGTTTTCGGTCCCGGGGGGTGTTTAACTTAAATATAAAATTTCCAACCTCATAGCTCAATTCCTTCATGCTTAAAATTGAACACACACACACCCACCCACCCACCCACCCACCCACACACCCATACACAGACAGACCGTGTCGCGAAAACCACTTTTTTGGATTCAGGGGACCTCAAAACGTGTATATCCATCAAAATCTCGACATCGAATTTTTGACATGAAACCAATACTTTCTCTCTATATATATATTACATATATACATAGGTAAGAGAAAGTAAAAATAAATTCAATTATTTTGAAGTTAACCACGATACGTTCTTACAATTGTCTGTTGGATTTTTGTCTAATAATAAATCTATCAATAGTTGACAAAAAACAAAAATATTTGATTTTTTTCTCCCAGTTTATTGTATTTTTTTAATAGTCTTTTTTCGGCATAGTGACGTTAGCCAGAGAGGGCTCCAGTGATTTAACTTATCCCCTCTGCTCTACTCTGTATGCGGTCTTGAACATGGGCTGGCTATT
>JAKCPI010023858.1:0-15121 GCA_023213315.1 Euborellia annulipes | reverse complement strand
AAAAAAGTTTGTTCGGCATCTTAGGACTTAGAGACTTTTAGAAACTTTTATTGAGGGAAGAGGAATATTTATTTACTTGTACCATTTGGTATCCCAATGATTTAACTAAATCATTAAGATTCGACCCGACAAACTCTCTGGTATTTAGATTATCAATATTGACATTTGTCATCATCTCTAACCTCTCAACCAGTTATTTAAATTTGTTCGAGTCTTTTTCGACATCTGAGCTATTTAGACCCCTATTTGTGCAAATGAAATACATTTTTTCTCGCTTGGGAGGGAAAGCGGAGGCGGGATCCTAGGCACAACTGTCTTCTTTCTGAGCGAGGTTCATTTTTAAAGTTGTTAACCCATTCGTCTTATATTCTAATAATGACATTCTTGTAACATCTGAAGATATTTAACCGAGAAAAATATATAAGCTTATATACATAAATAACAAAGAGAAAAGTGGTATGAAACTTGAACACAACAGACAACTATAAAACGTTCTAGGAAACTATTAATACATACAGTATATAGAATTTTAAAAAATATTATTCAAAAACAATAAAAAAAATAATACTTACAAATATTAATCCTTCCAATCTTAGATAGGTTGGTTCAAATAAGAAATGCCAAGAGCCAGCTGTATGTTACACTATCTGTGCTATTAAATTAATCAAATCCTACTTTTATGAATCGATATATGCCTATATAATATTAAAATATTAAAAACACATTGAAACAAATATGAAAAGAAATAAAACTTGGAGGCGGGAGACCTTGATAGAGAAAGAGTCACTAAGAACTGTCAGGATCACAAATAAATTTCAAAGAATATAGAAAAAAGGCGCATTTTTCAATATTTCTTTTTCCTCTGTCAAATTTAGAGATTTTTGAAAAAAGACAAAATTTTATTAAAAACTAGTTAATTAAATTAATTTTAATTTAAAAAATAAATTTATTATCGATCCTTTTAGAGAACTCTTGAGGGGTCTGGACAAAACGTTACTAATTGTGACATAAGGGGTTTCTCTAATTCCTAAGTGTGACATAAAAATTCAAAGTTGAATTTATAAAATTTAAAAAAAAAGGTCGAATGATTTTCACAATAGGGAAAAAGTTGAGTGCTAAAATCATATAAATTCTATTAAAATAAGATAATCTATATATATATAATTTGCTAATGTCTGTCTGTCTGTCACGCTCTATTTAGGCAACTTCCCGTTGGAATTTTGAAATGAAATTTTATATGTTAAAGAGGACCTTCTCGGGATTACAGGAAAATTATTTTCATCCCAAAATTCCTATAACTTTTTGAGTTATTAATTCTTAAAGTAATGATTTCTCCCATAGGAAATGCTCGGCTGGCACAAGTTGGTCAACCAGAATGACGATAATCAAAAATGAAAAAAAGAAAATAAAATTTTTTTTTTTTTTTATTTTTCAAAACAATTTGTTCACTTTCCAAAATCAATTAATTAATTCATAGGTTTAATTTTAAAATTATATTCATCTTTTATAATTATATAACAAACAAAAAAATAGCTTCATTTGGCTATCAATACTTGTTTTTCTATTTTATATAAGATGTGAAAGTAGTGAAAAAGAGCAAATTTGTGATGATAATAAGAATATTTATTATTAATAGGAATTTTCAAAAAAAAATTCCAAAATTAAGATTTTTTGTTTTATTTTACAGATATATTGATCACAACCAAATTACAATTTCATTTTTTGCAAACCAGTCTTTAAAGCAGTGCTCTTCAAACTAATTATTTTTAATTAATTATTATATATGAATAAGCATATATAAAAAACACAAAGCAATTTAATTTTTTTGAGACATACACGAAGCTCGAAGAGCAAAGATTTAAATTTATAACAAATTGGCTTATAAATGCGGTAAAGATTTTTGAACTTCGTTGTGATAGAATAAGTACAAAATAAGAAAAAAAAAAAAAGAAGGTACTGATCCAATTGGAATGCATTTTATAATCGATTATAAAATATAAAAGAATGTGCGAAATCAGCAAGAAGAAATACTTTTGAATAAACATTAAGGTTTTTTTATATATTAAAATATTACAAAAGCATTCAAATATATATTTGGGTATGGTATTCTACATTATTCAGAGTGAATTTTTAAAAATAAGATTTTTTAAAATATTATTTCAATCAGCGATGCCGGAATGAAATTAATTAAAATAATATTTAAACGAAAATCGTATCTCTTAAAAAATATACAAAAAAAAAGTTATCACTTGGTCCTTTTGTTTTTTTTTTTTTTAACTATTTTTTGGCATTTCTACTAGGCAAATAAGCCTTAAAAATTCGGGACTTTTTCTGTATATATATATAATTATGTCATTCATTTATATATACGCTAAAAAAGTTTTTTTTATCACTTAAGGCGAGTAGCTATATCTATTTAACAATTATACAGAAATATCGTTTGTTTTTAATCTATATATATTTATATATATAGCAAAAAAGGAGAGTGTTGAAATAATAGAAAATCACTTAATCGCTGAATCTCATGTTCCAGCATCCCTGCTAATAATAATATTATCTTTTGTTTTTTTCAACACTTCCATCATCATTAACCATAGAAACAATTTTGTCTATGGTTAAAATAATATATAAATCAGAGACTATAAAAAATCTAGTCTCAGGTATAAATATAACAAACAACACTCAAAACAAATTAGCATAAATATATATATATATATAATATATATATATTTTTTTTAATGGCATAACTCTTTAAAATGTTCTTAACATTTTTTTCACTTCAATACAAAAAAAAATTGCGAAATTTTTAAATATATATACCCTATACAAAATAATAAATAATTATACACATTTTGAGCCCTAGTAGTAATTTAAAATATAAAAATAGATAATAATGAAGAGAGTATCTTTTTTTTTTTTTAAAGATAAATGCGAAAAAGAAGAAGGAAGCATAAAGTCATATCAACAGAATCATAGCAAAGTTTAATAATAAAATTAAAAAACTTATGGCAGTATTGATTCTACAAAAATCTCATTTGTCTTTTATATTTTATAATTAAAAAAATACATGGCTGAATTAAATTTAAACTGAACTTAATTTTTTATTTTTTTTTAAAGAATATTTTTTTCTATCATAAGAATGTAAGAAATCTGATTGAAGCCAAAAAAAGTAGATCTATTATTTATCATTATTGGTTCTTTTTGGACACTTGTGTGTTTAATTAGTTCTATCAAAAAATACAGTATTTTGCGGCCTACATAGAAGTCGAAAGGAGTGAATAATGAATTTGACATTTTTTTGCTACAAACTTGATTCTTTATAATACAAAAATTAATAAAAAATATTTCCCTTATAAACTAAATAAAAATTAAGTTCGATTAAAATTTAATCACATTATCTATTAATAATAATAATATTAATAATAATAATGGAAGGCTCAATTACACTTCAATTAACAAAAGAGATTTAAGATACTATTCTTTATATTATTTATGTTAAAATTTTAAAATTATAATTGCTCTTATATAATCGGTATAATAATAAATATTTTTACTAATCAGTAAAATAATTGACTATTAATGGCTCAAATTATGTACATGTATAAAAAAGAAAAGCACAAAAAGGAAGAAAATTTGATATTTACTTTGCTAGGATTCTGTACAAAAATCAAACGTTAAGTAATATTATTACCAATTAAAAAAAATCCTTTAACCTTAATAATAATATATATAAAATTAAATAAATAGGTTTTTTTGTTTGTAAAAGATCTAGACTAGGTCATTCATTTAGAACGAAAAGCTCTGAACCTAAAGTGGATATTTTACTATTATCACTGGCTTTAACTAATCCATATTTCTCTTGATTTTTTTTTTTTAAATAATTTAATATGGAATATTTGATTTTGATTTGTCGCATCAAACAACTAATATTTATATAAATTAATGAGATTTAATTTTATAATCGTTCCCGTTTTCTAAACCATTAGCTTTAGATTTCGGTGATTTTGAAAAATAACTTTTTTGAAAGAATCTAGCAAAAAGTACAAAATAACTGAAATACATAGCCATTGAAAGTTTAATATTTGTTGTCGATATATGACATTCTTGTTTGGCTGTTATAAATTGATGGGCGTAATAATTGACAATGCAACCGATGATCATTTGAGTCAGCTGGCAAGAGGTGATAAGCATGGCGATTTGTTTCGGTGGCGAATAGCGCATCGAACGTAAGGCATAATATGAGTACATAATCGAGTGTACACAATAGTTCATGACGACAAACCAACGGGCGGAGGCTGTGTATTCAGTATATGAGTACCATGAGTAGAGGAGTACGGTGATATGATGGTACCAATGAAGAAAAATGAGCGGTTGCTTTCGGAGCACGATGAAGATGGTATCACCAAGCTCTGGTAGTTTTGATAGTACAAACATCCAAGTCCAGAAGCCAGACACTCGATCTTGTTCAATGAAGCTAGAAAAAAAAGATGAAAAAAAAGTTAATTACTTGAGTGAAAAGATATATTATTATCTAATATAAAAAATCTGGTGTGATGGTCGCACTGCACACAACTTTCTCTCACTTTCGGTAATCGAAAGTTGTGTTCTGTGCTTGTCACACCAGATTTTTTGTGTTGACATATATGTAGTCTCCACCGATATATTAAAATTCAAGATGTAAAATGTATATACATGGGAAAATATTCATATTTTTAATTTACCATGGTAATCATTTCTCTTATCTTTCCTACGAAGTACAGAGTAAAGTGTGCTTCAAAAGATTTCAAGGGGAAAATGAGAATATACATTTAAAAGAGCATCTAAAAAATAAATGATTTATGAATTATGAACTATTTGTTTGATTTTTTAATACTAATTCCATAAAAAGAGGGTGAGGGGTTTAAGTCTAACTATGCCAGCCATGGGCGTGCTAGGAGGGTCCCGGCTCCCCCCCCCCCCAGCCAAATTTCCTAGTTACACCCACGATGCCTGCACAAGTTAGTTCTGACTGTATTAAAATAAGATATAAAAGCATATAAAGGCTTTTTATTTGGCTGAATCAGCCCCTATCAAAATCTAATACATTCATAGGCAAGAAATTTCATTTATTTTTAAGATATAAAAAATTAATAATAATATATTTGAAAAAAAATTCTTTAAAAAAACATTAATTTTCCTTATAACAAAATAATCATTAGAATCTCAACAAAATTGATTGATAATTTAGCTCTCCGTGTCCTTCATAACTTAAAAAAAAAACGGATGGTCACACAATTCAAGGTTTGTTGCAAATGAGAAGTATAAATTTAATTTGGACAATTCAATTATGGAACACAGAGAACTTAAAATTCAAATTCTACGACTTCATATTTTAGTGAGTTACAATCGAAAGAATAAATTTAGTATATATAGTATATAATAGTTGCTTTTTGAGTTTGTGGCTGTGATGTGATTATAGTGGAGAATTGGAGATATCAGCCAAATTGGGATTGTACAGGTTGTTAAAACTCCCAGAATATGACATTTCGGCCTGAATTTATTTGGCCATCTTAAGTTATTGGGAATTATACACATAGTGCAAGTGGACATGTGATCAAACCAGGACTCGTCAATAATAAAATTTATTTGCTTCATACAAAATTATATGGCTCCTGTGCCCAAGCTCAGAGATAATTAATAATTAATAATGGGCAGAGGAGCCATATAATTTTGTATGAAGTAAAAACATTTTATTATTGACAAATTCAGGTTTGATCACATGTGCATTTGCACTATGTGTATAATTCCCAATAACTGAAGATGGCCAAATAAATTCAGGCCAAACGTCTTATTCTGGGAGTTTTATTAACCTGGACAATCCCAATTTGGCTGATATCTCCAATAGGCCATTTAAGACTTTAGACGATAACCGTTGTAATTAATATATATATGGGGGGTTCAGGCATTTCTATTTAAGCCATCTGATATCCAAATGGCTTAAATAAAATCATCGGACTGCCTGGGTCCGGACCCGCGACGTTTGGTATAGGAGGTAGGCACGCTACTTTCTACGCCAAACTCGGGGGCTGGGGGGGGTCTTGTGCTTGAAACTAAAAAATAGGGAAGATGAAGTTCAGGGTAAATGAATTTTTTTTTATGTCATGTATGTTGGTGGGTATTTATTAAAACATTTGATAATTTTAATTTTTTCTCTGGGTAATTTATTTAGGGTGTGGATCCCACATTTCTTATTGCCCTAAAAAAAAAAAAAAATAATAAAAAAAACTTAAGTTTATTATTTTAAGGTGAAAGATCCGTTAGATAAACAGGACTCCGACACAAACTTAAAGCGAATGTGAAATATTTTCAAGTGAGAGTGAGGCATCTTCATGAATTATACTCAAGTGATTTCAAAAGAGTTTTCGAATGGACTTCACTGTCTAATTTCGTTAATGGCGATGCCATCAGAATTATAAACAAAATTAGCCTCAAGTTTATCATGTCAACAGTAGCGAGATTAGGTTGCCAATATAATTTAAATAATTTTTTTCTCTAAGGTCCGCTGACCCTTAGAACGTGAAAGGTCCCATTTGGGGGGGGGGTTACCTACAGACTAAATTTATTTAATTTATTAGAATTGTTATTATAAAAATTTATCAATTAATATTTTCAAATAATGAATTTCATTTTAAAGAATTTTATCATCTAAATATCCTTGGATTTTAGATAAACAAATTTTATACCTAAAAGCATATATCTGAATTTTATGATTCAATATTTTAATATTTATTCCTAAAAACTATTTAAAATAACTTATCATGCATATGTTTATGGATAAAGTAAAGAAACAAAAAAAAATATCAGAAATACATACAGTATATTACTTTAGCTCATTGATATATAATATTGATTATCTATATTTATTTTATAAATATATTCTCTATATTATATTTTTTATCGCATTTTGACAATATTGAACTATCCAAAGGCGGAACTAATTATCGCTAAATTTTATTAAAAAAAGGAAGGATGGCACCAATTATTGTCTATTAGTATGATAAGCCGAGTAAACGAACACTAGCTCGCTCTATCTTGATAGAAAACAAAAATTAAATAAATAATATAATATTTGAAAGTGGCTGTAGCTCTAATAAAGGAACTAGAAGGCGTATTTGTCTATGTATGAGTGATTGTAAATTTGTATGTTTGAGGCTGTAGCTGTGATGTGATTATAATGAAGAATTGGAGATATCAGCCAAATTGGAATTTTCTAGGTTAATAAAACTCCCAGAATAAATCGTTTCGGCCTGAATTTATTTGGCCATCTTCAGTTATTGGGAATTATACACATAGTGCAAGTGGAGATGTGATCAAACCAAGACTCGTCAATAATAAAATTTATTTGCTTCATACAAAATTAAATGGCTCCTGTGCCCAAGTTCAGAGATAATTAGAATTAACTCTGAGCTTGGGCATAGGAGCCATATAATTTTGTATGAAGCAAATAAATTTTATTATTGACGAGTCCTGGTTTGATCACATGTATACTTGCACTATGTGTATAATTCCCAATAACTGAAGATGGCCAAATAAATTCGGTCCGAAACGTCTTATTCTGAGAGTTTTATTAACCTAGATAATCCCAATTTGGCTGATATCTCCAATTCTCCATTATAAATTGTATGTAATTTTAACTCATAGTTATGACTTATGGTGGAATAATTTTGATCCTCAAAATTCATTAAGCCCTCGGGGCATGGTGTAGAGGTTAGCGAGCTAACCTCGTATACCAAACGTCGCGGATTCGGACCCCAGGCAGTCCGATGATTTTATTTAAGCCAATTGGATACCAAATGGCTTAAATAAGAATGCCTGGACCCCTATATGTATATTTATCAATAACGGTTATCGTCTAAAGACTTAAATGGCCTGAGTTGCCGAAAAGACTGTGTGAATGTGTGTGTGAGTGTGAGTGTGAATGAGAAAAAGTGTGAATGTTTTTTATTAAAAAAAAAAAAAAAAAAAAAATTCATTAAACATCCAGAATCTTTATTTATTTATTTTATCTTTAAAAAACCAATTAAACCAAGATCACCCAAAATTTCACGACAGGAAAATCGAAAATATTTTGAAAGGATGGAGGTAGTAATTGAATCGACTTAAAGTAGGGTACTAATTGTTAGTTAATTGCCCTATTCCTTAATTATTCTAAATCGCTTGCTTTTATAAAAAATTAGTATCAGTTATTAAATTATGAACAGTTCTAATATATAGAAAAAATCTGGTGTGACAGATCGCACACAACTTTAACTTCGGTAATTAAAAGTGCTTGTCACCATTGGCGTAGGCAGAAATTTTTGATGGGGGCGATCAAGAAATTTTTTTCAAAAATTTAAGATTATTTTAGGGTATTTGTAAAACATTTTGGTTTTTTTTTTTTAACTAGAGTAAATTATTATATTTTACTTTCTCTACTCTATGTAAAATATAATTTGTATTAAATATCTAGTCATGGCTTGGGTCCCATGGGGGGGGGGGGGGTTTGAACCCCCAAATCCCCCCCCCTCGGCTACGCCTATGCTTGTCACACTGACTTTTTGTACCGCCATATTTTTTAGTTTCCGATAGTACTTCCTTTATCCTAGATCTTCAACCTAAACATCTCGCGATTGCCTATTATGATAGTGAAAATAAAATTTCACTTTCAAAAGTAAACCTTGAGTTTTGCATTGTAATATACTGATGATTATTAATAGTTAGTCCATTTTACGGATATAAATTTCATTTCTAGACGCTTGCTACAACTTCTTATTGAACTTTTGATTTCGGACAGTCTTTCGAGAATATATAAATACTGTTACGGCGTTGTTGAATACCGGTACCATTAACTATCCCAACGCTATCTAGATGTCCAACCCACGGACCGCCCTATTTGTACATTCTCTGTGGCCCTTACCTATATATTTTTACTTTCTCTTACCTCTATATATAGTATAGGTAATGAATAGAGAGAGAAAGTATTGGATTCCTGTCGAGATTTTGATGGATATACACGTTTTGAGGTCCTCTGAATAAAAAAAAGTGGTTTTCGCAACATGGTCTGTCTGTGTGTGTGTCTGTCTGTGTGTGTGTTAGGAGGTTGAAATTTTATATTTAAGTTAGGCACCTCCATGAGGCGTGAAAATAAGTTTTTAATCCAAATCGGCCTAAAAGTACTAGTACTTTGTTGATATACTTTTTCAGTTTTTTTTTTTTTTCGATTTTCTCAAAATTCGCTCCAACGATTTTGATTAAAATTCAAAAATCAATTATTTTTTAGATGCTCTTTAAAATGTATATTCTCATTTTGCCACTGAAATCTTATAAAGACCACTTTACTCTTGTATATTTTACATTATAGAAAAGATGTGAGAAATGCCATAGTAACAAAATATAATTCGACACAAAAAATCTGGTGTGGTAAGCACACAACACAACTTTCTTTTACCAATTATTAAAATAAAATAGCGTGGTAACTTTGCGAGCTATCTCAGGATTATGTAAATTTTATGATAGATATCTAAAGCAGAGTCTTTTAAATATTTTTGATAAGATAATTAATTAGGGATTTTTTTGCCTGCAGAGTTCACAATATGCAACCCGATAAGAATGGCTGTTTTTTTGTTTTCAAACCTTTAAGGCTGAAGTGTCCGTAACTTCTCCTAAAGTAAAAAAATTATCAATAAAAGGTAACTTTACATTAGAAGAGTAAATATTGAGGATCAATTATTGAGAGTGGAAGAAGGGAAAAAATAAAATCGATGTTTAAAGTATCAGTTGCGTATAAAATGGGTGTCAGGATGTCGTATAGTTTAACTTGAGACTGTCTTTTTTATTGTAATAAGATGAGAAAATCTTGTTGTTAACGAAATATCGACAAAGAGCATTTTTTTCGATATTTAATATAACATATAGGTAAGAAAAGTAAAAATCTGGTGTAACTGCTCGTACAGCATACAACTTTCTCTTACCTTCGGTAATTTGTGTACTGTGCTTGTTACAGCAGATTTTTTGTGTCGAGTTATATTTATTTTCCCATGGCACCTTAGTTCCAAACTTGTCCACTTGTATTTCATAAGTAAAAATCTGAAATACATCAGTAATGTGCAGTAGCGTAACGTTTTTTTAGCTGCCCCCCCGCAAACCTTTATTTCGGGCCCCATTATTAGAACATACAAAAAATATTTAAAAAAAATCTGGTGTGACTGGCGCACAGCACACAACTTTCTCTTACCTTCGGTAATCGAAAGTTGTGTACTGTGCTTGTCACACCAGATTTTTTGTGTC
Organism: Euborellia annulipes; assembly: GCA_023213315.1. Lineage (NCBI taxonomy): Eukaryota > Metazoa > Arthropoda > Insecta > Dermaptera > Anisolabididae > Euborellia > Euborellia annulipes. Next base: position 4,816 of record JAKCPI010023858.1, on the reverse strand, counting down.
GACATAGATTTAGTTCCCGGCAGTAAGGAATATTTGAATTCAGATGTAAAATTTATAAGTATGGGAAAATATTTATATTTTGTTACCATGGCAACCATTTCTCCTATCTTTCCTATGAAACACAAGAGTAAAGTGTGCTTCAAACAATTTTGAGGGCAAAACGAGAATATACATTTGAAAGAGCATCTAAAAAATAATTGATTTTTGAATTTTAATCAAAATCGTTAGAGCGAATTTTGAGAAAATCGAAAAAAACTGAAAAAGTACATCAGTAAAGTACTAGTACTCTTTGGCCGATTTTGATTAAAAGCTTATTTTTCCGGTCCCGGGGGGTGTTTAACTTAAATATAAAATTTCAACCTCCTAGCTCAATTCCTTCATGCTTAAAATTGAACACACACACACCCACCCACACACACACACACACACCCACCCACCCACACACAGACAGACCATGTCGCGAAAACCACTTTTTTGGATTCAGGGGACCTCAAAACGTGAAGATCCATCAAAATCTCGACATCGAATTTTTGACATGAATCCAATACTTTCTCTCTATATATATATTACATATATACATAGGTAAGAGAAAGTAAAAATATTTTTAATATACCATATCCCTGTACCCTGAGGGCCGGGCCCTCTCAAAGAGAAATTTTCATTAAATTTTTTACCGTTTTTATCGGAGCCCTGAGGGCCCCGGGCACTCTCAAAGAGAAATTTTCATTATTTTTTTTTATCTAAATTTTTTCCGTTTTTACCGGAGCTACAGATTTTTAGCCCGGCCCGGCCCGTGGGCCCCCCAAGGTCCGGGGCCCCCGCTTTGCGGGGGCTGCGGGGCGTACGTTACGCCAGTGGTAATGTGTTCCTCAAATAATTTTCACAAAAAATTTTACTGAAATACTTTTTAAAAAGGCATATAAAAAATAATTGATTTATGAATTTTTATCAAAATTGATGGAGCGAATTTTGAGAAAATCGAAAAAAAAAACTGAAAAAGTGCATCAGTAGAGAAAGTACTAGTACTTTTTGGCCGATTTTGTTCAAAGGCTTATTTTGAGTGTCCGAGAGGGTACCTCAGGGCCGGAACTAGGAGATTTTTTAGGAGGTGGAAAATTTAATTTGCCGCCCCCTCTCTTAAAATTTTCTATACAAAATTCATATCATTTTACCTTTTTTTAGTAAATCTTTCTTTAATTGCCGCCCCCTGATATCTGCCGCCCGGGGCACACTGCACCCACTGCCCTCCCCCCCCAGATCCGGCCCTGGAGTACCTAACTTAAATATAAAATTTCAATCCAGTAGTTCGATTCCTTTTATACTTAAAATCGTTTCACGCAGACAGACCAATTTGCGGGACCCATTTTTTGGTCTCAGGGGACCACAAAACATCAAAATCTCGACTTCGAATTTTTTTACATAATCTCATATATAGCCCTATTATATTATATACAGCTTAATAGGCTTAATAAATCAGCGTACCGAAAGATTTGTTAAATTTTTAAAAATATTAATAAATAAACGAAATTTACTTTTCGAAACTATTTTAAAATATTCAAGAGATCTATCATATTTAAAATCATCTCTTTGTTTAAATTTAATATTCATGATTTATTTGGAGAAATCGGAGTGCTGAAAATAAATGAAAGAATATTAAAAAAAAAGAATATTTTTTTTTTTAACTTGATGCCCTGCATCAAGGCAGCTACACGAATCAGAGGTCATGGCCGAACATAATAGGCCTAATAAAAAGAACCTCTAGTCACTCATATTAAAAAAATGTATCTTTTTCTTCCTTATAGCTGCGTCTCAAATTTTTATTCTTTAAATTTTCATTTTGTTTTCACCGGAAATATTTGTTTTGTAGGTTACCTAACACTTGATCGAAAATAATGCTAATAGAAATTGGTTTTGTGTGTGCGCGTCTGTGCGTGCGTCCAATGAACTGCTTATCAGCTATACACGTTTGGAATCTTAATCAATTAACCCAAAATTTGCAAAAGTAAAATTTTTTGAATGATAATCATATAGGAAATGTTCATAGATTAGATGAAGGGTTGCTTCTATTAGTATTGACGTTTATCTAGTGTTGAGCCATAATAGTGTTGGCCTTTTATTTTAATGTACAGACCATTTCATTTATTACTTTCTCTTACCTATGTATATATGTAATATATATATAGAGAGAAAGGAAATATTGGATTCATGTCAAAAAATTCGATGTCGAGATTTTAAATTGGATCTTCACGTTTAGAAGTCCCACTGATCCAAAAAAAGTGGTTTTCGCGACATGGGTCTGTCTGTGTGTGTGTGGTGGTGTGTGTGTGTGTGTGTGTGTCTGTGTGTGTGTTCATTTTTAAGCATGAAGGAATGAGGCCTATGAGGTTGAAATTTTATATTTAAGTTAACACCTTTGGGACAGGAAAAATAGCTTTTAATCAAATCCGACCAAAGAAGTACTTTCAAGTGCTTTACTGATGTACTTTTTCAGTTTTCGATTTTTCTCAAAATTTGCTCCAACGATTTTTTTAAAATTCAAAAATCCAATTATTTTTTGGATGCTCTTCAAAATAATATGTTCTCATTTTGCGATTGAAATCTTCTGAAGACCACTTTCACTCTAGTGTTTCATAGGGAAGAATAGGAAAAATGCGTTGCCATGGTAACAAAAATATAAATATTTTCCCATACTTATAAATTTTACATCTTGAATTCATATGTTCCGTACTGTCGGGAACTAAATATATGTCGACACAAAAAATCTGGTGTGACAAGCACAGGACACAACTTTTTTTACATCTTGAAAATCGACCCTTGAACGGTACTGTCGGAAACTAAATACATGTAAACTTACAAAAAATCTGGTGAGACAAGCACATTTTGCAACACCAATTTGGTGAAGAAAGTTGTGTGCTGTCTACGAAAATAAAATGTGGACTTCCATTCTATCATCGCGAAAGTGTACCAGTCGATTTTAGATGTAAAAAAAGTTATCGTTCTATGTATAAATCCACAGATTTAATCATTCATAACATATTTTCTATCTGAAATATCGTTCTAAAACTGAAATCATCTCTTAATGATTTAATTGCACCGAGAGTTGAAAATATTTTCTCATTACTGAAAAAGCTTCTATTGCTGTTTCAATTGGCAATCTTTTTGTTTCAAAGTAGAATTGAATTTATGAGCATGAAATACTTTTATTGTTGTTGTTGTTTGTTGCTTTTAAAAGTTAAACAACTCGTCAGCCCTGTTCAACTCCTGTTTTCCCATGCTCTTGTCACGCTATTGACGTGGTTCAAAGTAGCCTTAGAGGCTTCTCTTTTTTTTATTTTCATTCATTCAGGATTGATTAAGCCTTATATTAATGAATTAAAAAATTTAGTTTTTAATTTCTCTTTGAAGAAGTATTCCAAAACATAAAGGAAATTTAATAAAGATTCATTAACAAGATTATATTAAATTTTAATAAATCAAAACTTGCTTTGGTTTATAACGTCGTGGTGGTGACAACACCATTGTGACAGCACATTACACAACTTTAGATTACCGAAGTTGAGAAAGTTAGTATATTTATTAGTCAAAAAAATCACCAGCTTTTTAATACATATTGATTTGATCAAATTTTTAAATCAAAGTTTATATGGTTTATTAAATTTAATAAATTTAAAAGTAATTAAGAAATCGTTTTTGAATTTTCACTCAAGAATAGACTTCACATAGAATGGTAACCAGAACTGCCGAGCTATGCAGGATATTTTTCTTTTTTTGCTTTCGCCTTTCAGTTCCATAGAAAGATTTTGTCTTCTACTTGTCCCAGGTAAGGTTCTTGTATTATCTAAGAACTAAACATTCGTTTCATGACCTTTATTTAAATATCCATTAATTTAAGTAGTATGGACTCAATCGTTAGACGAAAATTTAAAATTATTAATAATTTATATACATCTCCTTTTGTCAGTAGTTGATATTCTTCTTCAGATTTTTTTTTTTTTTTGTAATGGGTGCACGGGTTCAGAAGACCTATAATGACCAGTGGTCACATGCAGCCAGAAAAGAAAATAAAAAAAGAAGAAAAGCAAATAAAGGGCAACTAGCGGAACTGAGAAGATGCCTGTTGAACTTGAAAGTCTGAAGATTGTAGGTTTTGGGGAAGATAGCAGGGAGCTTGTTCCAATCGCTGGTGTGGGACAAGGTGGAATTGACTAGTTCTGTTGATTCGTGATCTAAACAGCATAGGGATGCTGGGACGAATATCTCTCCTTGTGTTCCATGCCACTGTGTTGCATTGGGCAGACAATTGATTTTAATTCAGCAAGAGCATTGACCATGGTAATACCTGTAGAAGAGAGAGAGTGCAGACACGCTTCTTCTATGATCTAGTAACTGTAGGAATGCGGTGAGGGTAGAATCATCAGTTAGTCTAATTGCACTCCTCTGTATAAGGTCCAGGAGAAGGCGGCTTTTCCATTGCCCTCCTCCAAAGATGAGATCTCATATTCAAGACAAGGCCAGAATTTAGGCTTTCCCGCTACAAGGAAAAGTGAAGCCCTAATTTAGAAATTTCCACCTAACACGATATTAATAAGTGATGTTTTTTGCTTTTCACCTTAAACTTGTAAAAGAAAAATAATTAATTCGCATTTATTATTGTCTAAAAAATCAAATTTTGTTTGTGGATAAATTATAAATAAATTTTACGAACCGCTAGTAGTAGTCATAACATTGAAAGTCTTGAAGATGTGTTGCATAGCAGGCGATCGAAGAAAACCACAAAACGATACGTAAAAAAAGGGCTTATATATTTGAATTGATT
>JAKCPI010023857.1:0-28642 GCA_023213315.1 Euborellia annulipes | reverse complement strand
TTCGACGCGTTGGTATTACATTGAGGGGAATAAAACAGATCAGTACTTCTCGAATCCCTTAAAGGTACTTTGAAGCAAAGCCTATTTAAAATAACAGGAGCGTCGAAAATATGATTAATTGCTTTAAATAAAAATATCATGTCATAATACTTTCTTCTCTTCACTAAAGAAGGAAGATTAAAAGAGTTGTTTGGAAATTTTCTATTGACATTTGTTAAAAACCTCCTCTGGACACCCTCTATGCGATTAATATACACATCGTATTGTGGAGTACAACACACAGTGCCAAATTCCAACACAGAGCGCACTAGACTAAAATATAAATTAAAATATGTAGTAGGGTTTTTAAATCGATGCCCAATACGAAGCATAAATCCTAACATTCTATTTGCTTTTTTAGTAATATAATCGATATGGACATCAAAATGATAAATATACGGTTAGAAAGAATGATTTTTCAGCTAAAGATTTTTTCCTATTTTCCTATTTTTTTTCCCATCATTTCATTTTACCACGCTGCGGTAAATTCTAATTTGAAAGTTTAAACCCCGATTCCGAACGGCTAATCAGATCAGACTAAATGTGATGTTTTTATATGAGCAGGAAGAGGACTAATGACGGTTTTCAATTGCCGATAATATTCCTAGAAAAGAGTCTAACTCCAGTTTAAATTTTAGTTTCTTTAGTATTTTTTTTTCTTTATTTTTCAGCTGGAGCTAGTATTAAATCAAAAGATTTTCAAATTAATGGCAGTTTTATAAAGAGATTTTTAACATTTTACAACACCTAAGGACGTAAACCAAGTAAAAGAGCTCAAGAAACTGAGCTCTTCTCCCGCAGGCACCTTAATTTTTATTTAATTAATATTTTAAGAGTTTGAAACTCGTTATTCAATTAAAATACGATATTCTTACTTTTTCAAAAACAATACATTTTGGATGCGATCGGCGTAGATTATTTTTGTTGGTGTAAAAGTTTTTGATTGAAATAAATTATTTCACTTTCAGAGATTTTTTTTTTTTGACTAGTAAAAATTTATTTACCCATTGAAAACTTCTTTCTTAGGTCAGTTAAACGTTGCCTGTGAATATTTAAAGGTTATTTCAAAAGAAATCTCCTGAACGAATATATTGATTGATTGATAAATGTTTGTTTATGCTGGTAAGATTTTATATTTAACGAAAATTTTATTAAAATAAACTAAAAAAAAAAAAAAAAAAAAATAGTGCTATATACTATCGATGTTGATCGAATTATCGATATCTTAATGTTTATTTAATTAAGCAGTGGAATTTGGTTGTCCCTGGTCACTTGTCTATAATATAAAGAGATTGGCAGTTTGGCATTTTCAACAATGTGAGTTCCGTGTTTAATCCCCGAGGGTAATCAACCTGACTAAAGAATACCAACCAACCTCACCCCCTCCCCCTAGATTCCCCCAGACAACAACCCCGAAATAGCCGCCTGCCTATTTCATGTCCCACTCAATCAATTCTAATTACAACATCCAGTTCGTTCAGAAACTCTCATTTCTCTCCAAATAGAATTGAAAAAAAAAAAAAAACTTATTACAAGTATTAATTTCAAAAATTATCTTAATTGAATCTGTTTGGATTTTTAGAATTATTGGACAAGTCGTAAAAAATGTCTATCGATTCTCTTAAATTTATTTTTATCTTTTAACCACTAGTTTTATCTTTAATCATTCCCTTTTTCTTAGACTGAAGATATATAAAATAAAATATATGCCTGAACATTCGAAAGATATTAAAGATAGCCTTTACCCAAGTAAAAATGATTAAAAATGATCGAGGGATCCACCCGCCCGCAGCAGTTCTGCATAGTGAACCTTTAGGGACACACAGGGATCCACACGCCCGCACCAGAGACACACACAGTAGATCGAAAGTGACCAGAAGAAAAATGTGTCCCTGGTGCGGGCGTGTGTATCCCTGTGTGTTCCTAAAGGTTCACTATGCAGAACTGCTGCGGCGTATGGATCCCTCGATCATTTTTACCCGAGTTATCGGTAGTATAACAAGCCTCTATCACCTTTCTTAATGGGTAATACATATCAAATTTCATCAATCAATCAAAATATTTTTTGCAAATCAATTCCCGTGTCCTTTTGCTATTATACTTAACATTACTTTCTATAATTAAATGGAGGAGATCAATTTTCATTTAATTGAAATAGATTGTATTTCATGTTAAATTTAGCCTTTTGGAATTTTATATGGAAATCTATCTAAGAGATACCCTATTCCAGGAATATTGAAAATACCTCTCTAAAATTGAATATAATATTATAATGATTAATTTCAGGAGCGGTGCCTGAACGAGTAGTAGTCAGGAGATCAAGGCAGCCGAAAGCAACTAAAGAAAAAATATATTTCTCTTTTACTTTATTTCATTCACTTGTCGATGTTCCAGCCGATATTTTGGCCTTCATCAGGAACATAGACATAGCCAGGAGGGGGTTTGGGGTTCAACCCCCCCCCCCCCCCCCCCCCATGGGACCCAAGCCATGACATTTAAGCTCCATTATACAAATTATTTTTCATATAAGGTTAGAGAAAGTAAAATATAATAATTTATTCTTTAAATGATTTATAAATGCCCTTAAAATAATCTTAAATTTTTCAAATGTTTGAAAAAAAATTTTTGAAACCCCCCCCCCATCAAAAATTTCTGGTTACGCCTATGATCAGGACAATGTGCTATTTTGCCTAGAGCTTAAAGGGGATCTTGGCCACACCTAACATAATGATGGTGCAAACATCACGCGAAAATCACGATTTGATAAAAAATAAAAAACACAGAAATTTACATATATTTATAGGGCTAAAATCACAATTTCAGAAAATTCGGAGCGGTGGTCTGGATTTTAGGGGAGGATGATAGGTAGCTCTACATATCTGGTCAGAAGTACAGGGAGTGCCAAAGATTCATCGGAAGTCATGACTTCTGGTTCAATAGTGACGAATGTTCGCACCAACAATATGTCATGAGTAGAGACCGGATTTTAAGCAAAATGCTTATTGCTCAATTTTATAAGCAGCCATTAGATATTTAATTTCTATACGAATTAGGAAAAACTAAGTGCATTGAGATTGCATTTTTTATGCTTTTTTTGCTTTTTTTGAGTTTTCATGCTTTTTTTCCCTTTCGTGCTTATTTGAACTTATTTTACGAATATTTATAATTTTTTTTTTTTTTTTTATTAAAAAACACTTTTTCCCATACACACACGCATACACCAGGGACGTGTATAAGAGGTGGGGGGGGGGGGAGGGGGCCCGCCTCCCCCCCCCCACAAAAAAAAATTTCAAAAAGCCCCGCAGTGCGAAAAATTATAGCATTGTAAAAAAAAATTTTTCCGCAGGGTGAAAAAATTTGGTTCCGCAAAAACAAAATTTTTCGCAGGGCGGGGCAGAAATAAATTTAGTTTCTTTAAAAAAAAAAATTTGTATACGCCATTGGTATGAGTAGAAGTTGCTTATGAGATGCTTTTTTTAACAACTTTTTATTCAAGTTTTTTATGCTTTTTTAAGCACTTTTTTCCATTTTTTTATGCTTTTTTGTCCGGTCTCTAATCATGAGTTATTCCTCTAAGCTCAAGGCAAACAGCACATTGTCCTGATGAAGGCCGGAATATCGACCGAAACGTCGACAAATGTATGAAATAAAGAGAAGAGAAATAAATATATTTTTTCTTAATTTTCTTTCGGCTGCCTTGATCTCCTCACGACTCAATATATAATGTTATATAAACTCATATACCTCAAAGATAAAATGAATTAAGGGAAATAAGTTAAATATATTATTCAAAAATTTAGGTAGACTAGTATGCGTGAAAAATTCAAATGCGAAAATTTTATTGTTAATAATAATATGATAGATTAAATGGATTTTTAAAAGCGTTCATTTAATCTATGTTATTAATATTTGATTGAATTTGGAATTTCCAATCGATATATAGGCTTATAATTATTTTAAATTTAACGAGCCATAAATAAACAGCTCGCCTCTCTTAATTTAGCTGACAGACAGACAACAGAAATTACTGACTCATTAGAGGCGCGTTAAGTAAGTCAATTACAAATATTTATTCAAGGTATTCTGTGTTTGATTCGTAATTCAATATAAATTGATTTCTTATTTGTTTACAAAAGTCAAATCCTAGATTTTTATAAATGATTTAACAAGGGCATTTTAAATGAGTTATCTACCCTTCACTCTTGCTATTAGTATTTTAATTATTAATTGATTGAATTCGTAATGATAATTACTTGAATAGGTCGGATTAGAAATTCCTTGTAAATGAATGGCATTAATAAAAATTATTTTTATATAAATTTGACGAGGGTTTCTTTCATTTTATGATTATTTTATTCTTTAATTTATAAATTCTAAATCTTTTCTTTTTTCTTTAAATCTTTTTATTCATCTGAGAACTAAATTGAAAATTTATATCAAATATCATCACTCTATGGAGAAAATCATAAAATTCCACCTCCCTTAAAAGTCAGTAGTAGTGAGTGAGAGTTGCTCTTCCGCCATTCAAGATCTCTTCCATGGAATGGATTAGGATAATGAAAAAAAAATCTTGGAAAGATTGAAAAGTTTATAGGCATTCTCTCGCAAGTTTCTTTTTTCCCGAGTTATAACTTGGATTTAGCTCGCTTCTTGTTCAAATCAAATAACAAATGACACTTGTTATATCTAAATGAGATGAGACGAACAAAAAAATTCTCTTCTAATAAGAAGCTAATTATAGAAATAAATAGATATATACCCTACAAAATTAAATATCAGCCAGAAGGGAGAAAAAACTTTCCCTTATTAAGTTAACATTTCAAGTACAGAGGGTCATCATCAGGTGCCTAAATGTCAAAAGATCTTATCTTATGAGTGTTTAAACAAAAAGGATTTTGTAAAAGTCAGCACAACAAGAAATTTTTTGAATTTTTTTTATAAAACTTCATTCAAAAAATCTGGTGTTACTGGTCGCACCAGGTTTTTCGCACTCACTTTTTGAGCCCCCCCCCCCCTCCAGATCATTCAATCATCACAAAAAACTTAGATTGCAATGGTAAAAGCCCACAAATTAAGCGTTTAAACCGTGTTGAAATGCTAATAAAGAGGATTAGGATAAAGTGTACTTTAAACGATTTCAACGAAAAATTTCACTGATATACTTTCTAAAGAGAATCTAAAAATAGTTGATTTAAGAATTTTAATCAAAATCGATGGAGCAAATTTTGAGAAAATCGAAAAAAACTGAAAAAATACATCAGTAAAGTACTTGTACTTTTTTGCTGAGGTTTAAATTTTATATATATTTATTTTAGGCATCCCCATTGAACGTGACACAAAGATTTTGAACAAAATCAGCCAAAAAGTACTAGTACTTTACTAATGTACTTTTTCTGTTTTTTTTTTTTCGATTTTCTCAAAATTTGCTCCATCGATTTTGGTTAAAATTCTTAAATCAACTATTTTTTAGATGCTCTTTAAAAAGTATATCAGTAAAATTTTTCGTGGAAATCGTATGAAGTACACTTTATGCTAATTTTCATTTGCATTTTGGCACGGTTTAAACGCTTAATTTGAAGGCTTTTACTATTGCAATCTTAATTTTTTTGTGATAATTGAATGATCTGGGGGGAGGGGCTAATCGTTCACAATTTAAGTTTGGTAAAGTGCCACCCTAATATATATTTCTATAGATAAGAGAATGTAAAAGCAAATAAAAATTCATAAATCAGGATATTTAATTGTTGTAGCCCAAATAGCATATTTTATTCAATTTCCAATTAATGATGTATGGACCCCCCCCCCCCTTCGGCTCTGTTGTCATTTATCTGGATTCAGTAAATTTATTTTATTTTGATCCTTTCAGCTTAAATAAAATGTTAATCAAATTGAGATATATTTCATAAGTAATCAGTGGCGTGGACGTATTCAACAAATAGGACAGGCCGGCCCGTCTCACGGTCTGACGCCTGTTGAAAAAAGGAAGGAAGAGACAGACATTCAAAGAACTAAAGGACTGCCTGTCCCAGCTCGGGCAGCTCGTGGTCGCCATCCACGTACCCACAAGATGTGGCCCCCTGAGCAAGTAGATTTATATCAGGTATCGTTCAATATTAGAGTACACCAAGCTGTTAGACTTCTAATGTACATATTACATTTTAATTATATGAAAAAACCTTTTTTTTAATTTATTATTTTTTAGATGAGGCTTCTAAGTGTCTTAAAAAATTTATATTTTTTTATAATTATAAGATAAGAATGTGATTTATATATCGAAAAAACTTTAAACACAAATAGAGTTTCGCAATTAACGACTTAGAACTTGTTGCAAACGACTTGATGACAATACAGTAAATTGAGAGAATTTATTTATCGAAAATCTTTGTAACTTTAGTTAAAAGGCTTTTCTTTTAAGTATTGGTTTGTTTTAAACTTTTATTTATGCAATTTGATTTTGTTTTTGGTGTGAGTATAGAAGTGAAAATATCAAAATAAAGAGATTAAATATTTGGGTGAGATCTTCGATCTCGATTACTCTCCAAAAAGAGAATCCGATTGAAATGAAAAGTAATCAAGTCAAATCGAAATGCTTTGTTCAAAATCGTAAGGCCAGGAAGAGAAGTAAATCAAACAGCGAGGGGAATTTTAACTCTCTTATTAGTCCAAGGATACTTTGATGAAAAGGGCCTCTCTGTCCGTTGGGGAAATTGCTTATATTGATCTCTAGAACTAGAATCGAAAAATTGCAACAATTTTTAGTTGGATTAGTGTTTTTTTTTTTTTTTTTTTTTTTTTAGCTATTATTTAATATATATTTTTAAATAATCACTATAAGCCCTCGGGCCTTGGTGTAGTGGGTAGCGTGCTGGTCTTTTATACCAAAGGTCGCGGGTTTGCATTCCGTCTCATGCGACAATTTATTTCAATTGGATTGGCTATTAATGCTGGTAAAATAAATAGAGCCGGGGTCTAAATGGTTTTCGCTGCCGAAAAAAGTATGCGTCTTGAGGTGTTAATTTTGAGAGTTTCGAGCGACCACAATTTTGAAGATTTCGACCTCAATTTTTTTTTTAAATTAAAGATATTTAAAATATCTACAACTTATATGCCCAATCGCACCGCACAATTTAAGTATGACTTAAAATTAAGTATCAACAACCTGGCAACGTTGTAAATTTTAGTGATATTCTGGTGATTTATTTTTAATTTAATAATTTTTTCTTTTTAATAATCATAAACTAAATTAAATACATATTGTTTATAAATATTAATTTCAGAAAAATGAGAAAATCAGAAACAAAATATTAATTTTCATGATTTTTGATTAATTAATAGCAATTTTATATATAGGCTACTATATATAAATATTAATAACGATCTGTCACTCTATAACAGTGTTTTTCAATCTGTGGGTCGGGACCCCTAGGGGGTGGCGAAGCCCTACACGGAGGGTAGGCGGCAAAAGGAAAAAGGCAAAGTTCTACACGATAATAAAAACATAATTTCATGGAGAAGGGAAATAGGTACCAAAATAGAGAAAATCATATAACTTACATAGTCTTTTGATTTACAATCTTTTTGTCGGTCATGAACCAAGAGAATCGCCAGAATTTTTCAACCTGTAAATTCAAAAAGATTGAAAAACACAGCTCTACTAATATAAGACTGGAAAATTTCGTTTCAAAATTCCAACGGGAAGTTGGTCAGAGCGTGACAGACGGATGGACCGACAGACCCTCCTCTAATATAATATAGATCATCCTCGAAAATATAGTTCATATTGTTCATGTTTTTTATAAGAAAAATCTAAATCGAATCCAAAAAATGTATTATTATTAGTTAATTAATATTATATTATCAATATTGTTTTTTAGCTTAAGTCATTGCTAAGCCCCCGAAATCGAGGGCTTAAATATTTGGGGGTTAAGTATGAAATTTAACAAACTTTCATTGTCATCCGTTGCTAACCACGTTCGTTGCTAAGATAACACGTTCTCTGATTGAAAATAAAATAATGTTTCAAGACCCAAATGGCGTGAATAAAGATGCCAGGATCCCCAATATATATTTATTAATAAATAACAGTATCGTTTAAGTCTTATAATATTAAATCACAAATAAATCAGCAGAATATCACTAAAATTTACAACGTTGCCATGTTGCTGATACTTTATTTTAAGTTATACTTAAATTGTGCGGTGCGATTGGGCAATAGAAGCCCTTTTGTTGATTTTCGAAATTTTTTTTTTTTTTTAGATTAATCACAACAAATAAAAGATATTTTTTAAAAATTCGCGCTGTATCTTATAGATAATTAAATTAGTAATCATTTTGTTAAAGAATAATTAATTTTTTGCCTTTAATTAATTAGCTGGAATATTTCAAATGAAATGGAATAAAACGCTTGTTTCCCTATGAGGAGAACTAACGCTATCTCTTGCCGCCTAGAGTAACCAGCTTCTCATTTGGCGTTTAACGGTTTTTCGAGACGCACACCTTAAATGAAATAAAAAAATAAAAAAAATAATAATTATGATTTTTTAACAGCTGTGGAGTTTAAATACATTAATTTAATCCCCCCCCCCCCTTGACCAAGAGGTTAAAGTTAATGACAAATGTCAATAATCATAATTATTATTATTTTAAGCAATTGTCTTGGGCATTTGTACCATTTGGCCAAGAAATGTCAATAATCATAGTCTGAAAACCAAGGGGGCGGGGCGCGGGTTCGGATTCCAGGCCTTGCGATGAATTTATTTAATTTATTTAGATACCAAATAATATAAATAAATATGCCTGGACCCCGTAATATACTGTATATCGTTTCTAAATAATGAGTATCGTTAAAAGTTTTTATGGTCTAAGGTGCCGAAAAGACTTAAAGAAATAAAATAAATAAATTTAATTAATTAAAAAACAAAAAAAAAACTAATTTTAATCTAACTTAATTGAAATAAATTTTGTCGCCTGGGAGGGGATGCGACCCCGAGAGCCTTGGTACAAATGGCCAGCACGCTACCCACTACACCAAGACCCGAGGACTACTATCGAGAAATTTTATATTTCGAAAGTCGCGCGATGTGCTATCAATTACTCCAGATTTTTAATATTGTGTAAAAATTAATTAAAAAAACTTACAATATACTAAATATATTAATAATAAATAAACCATCAAATTTTTTTTTTTTTTTTTTCAAATTAGCCTAATTCGTTTTTTTTTTTATTGATTTAAAAAAAAAATAAATACTCGAGAGAACACTTTGCTAGTTTTTTTTTCTAGCATCGATATTACAAATTTTATATGAACAAACAATTTCTTTTGACCCCTAGACAGAGGATATCAATATCTCTAAATGTTTTGGGACTTCTTTTATTTTATGAAAAGACATTTGAAACTTTATTGACTTTGTTTGATGCCAATCAGAAACGAGATAGATTGCATTCAATCAATTGATAAAATTTGAACTGAATTTCTATTGTTACGTTTTTACTATTCTCACTGATACAGGTATTGACTATGGGAACAATAGGAGAACATGTCCTTCTCATCCTTTTTCTCACTGACTTTAGAAAATATTTATTCAACTAATAATTTGTTATCCCAAAAAAAAGAATAATTTGTAAATATATCTAGTACAAATTTTATGTGATTTCGACAATGCTTAAATTTCTTTATTAATCTAAATTATATTAGTTAAAGAATTTATTTATTTGGAATTGAAACATCAGTGTAATAATAGTTTTTGTTACCACCTCGCTGGTTATTTATGCATTTATTCTCTTAATTTGGAATGAGATGATAGTGAAATTGTTTGGAAAACACACATTAGCATGTCCTACTAATTTTCCCTTTGGATTTATTTGCTGGTTTATCAAATTGCCTATTATATTCTGTCGGAAATCCGATAATAATAATAATAATAATAGAATTTTTAAAATTAAATTTACTCTTGGCCTTTGATTCTTTTTAACAAGTGCGTTTTAGAAAAAAGAATACAATTAAGTAATTCATTTTTAAAAACATATTTCTACTATTATTTGTTTAATCTAAATTAAAATGTAATTGTATTTTCGTCATCTTAGACCATTTAGAATTTAAACGATAGTTATTAATCATTACGATACATCTTGGAGTGCATGGATATTTATTTATACCATTTGATATACAAATTGATTTAAATAAATTCATTGGACCCGCCTAGGATCCGAACCCATTCCTAGGGATGAAACGATACCACTGAGGTATCGATACTTTTACTCGATACGGTATTTGGATACTAAATGGCTTAAATAAGAATGCCTGGACTCCCAATAGATATATTAATAACATACGAGTTTCTTTAAAAGACTTAAATGGCCTAAGTTGTCGAAAAGACTGTGTGAATGTGTGTGTGAGTGTGAATGAAAAAAAAAAAAAAAAACCTTGATATATTATATTCTCTTTCAACATTTTTGCTTTCATCCAACTAAACGTAATTATACGAAAAATTTCAAATCAGAGTCTATAAAAATAATATTATTTAGAAAAAATATAAAAACAACAAAGGAAAAATTCACTAAACAAACTCAACGAGAAATTTTGGAAAAAAAATTCGATAATTCATTTAATAAAAGTATGAATTTTATCGGGATTTGACCGAATTTTCTTGTTTTTAACGCCTTATATCTCAATACACTTATAAAAAAAAAAAATTTTTTTTTGAGTGTAATCTCTCGGCTTCTAGTACCAAGAGCATATACTTTACCTCTTAGTTACAGGGAAAGGGGACCCCCTTGTTAATTTTTATCTTGAACTAAATCATTATTGCTCTATTTACCATGAAACTTTTTTTCGGATTTTATGCATTTAAGTGAAAAAAAATATAGTTAATAAATATACAAATACAAGTATTTCTCTCTCTGACTTAAAGTTTTAAATTTCCCTCACTGACTCAACTTCCTGTCTCTGGCGAATCAGCGAGAGAGAGAGTGGTAAACAGGAACATAACGGAAGTCAGTGGCTAGCGCTTTATATTATATTAATATATAGCCTAAATATAAACAATAAATCGAAAAAATAAAAATATTTTCATTAACAAACGAAACGACACTAATGAATTGGTGACCTCCCACCCTGCCCACACCTTCACAGTAGCGCACTCTCATAGCGTAAAGAAACATGGTGTGAGTTGCCGGTGACGTCATGGCTTGTAACGCGACATGCTGATAGATGGGCGAAATAAAATTGAGGAGTTGTAATAAAAGTTTCAAGATAAAATGATATGAATTTGGTATAAGAAATTTTAAGAAAAATAATAAGTTTCGGTTTCGGCTGAAAATCTTGTTGCGGTCGGACCCTAATAATTACTAAAGTGAAAGCGATATAATTACAATTTCTATTAGGGATCTCCCATAGTGTCAGTAATAGCACTCAGAGGCCATCTCTGTCATCCTCGAGCCAGTATGCCCTTGTGCAAAATTATCATATAAGCCACCAATTTGAACAAAAGGTTTGTATTGTATATTAATAATTCAGCCTCAGAGCTAAAATTTTAGAAAATGATTATAGAGAGTTTTGTTTAAAGCAAGTCTACTTTGGAAAAATTATAAATATTAAATAATTTGATTGGAAATTTAAAATGAATTACAAAAAATTATTAATATAAAAATATCTTATTATACTCTGCTCTGGTCTCTCTTGAATTTATAAATTATTCAAATGGCCAGCACTAGATGATGGTTTCTCCACAAGAACATATTGGTCAGCTTGTTAAACTAGGATACTCTTTTTTCATAGCATCACTAGACATGATCAAAATAATTCAACGTTGTTTTTACTCTATAGAAGATTAAATTATTCTACTAACAAGATTCTATCAAGCTGAAATAATAAAGAGATAAATTAGTTCTACCGTAGGGATATATATTCTTGATAAAAAAAATTAGCTATTATAAATATTTCTCACTAAAAGAATACAAAAAATTGTGAGAGCAGGTTTGTTGAATGTAAAATTAAAGAGAAAATGTATAACAAAAAAATCTGAAAAACCTATAAACAAATTGTTTTTATTTAATATGGATATAAAATATAGTAGAGAGCCATTTTATTTGATTTTAATTATACCCAAAGCTTTTTTGTAAATAGCATTGTTTCAAAGCAAATGAAAAAATTCCATCTTCGTCTGTAAAAATACGACACGAGATAAAATATTAAAAAATAAAAATTGAGACGATAATAAAAATATCACCCTTTAAATGTTAAAAAAATGTTTCTGCCGCATTTCTAAGCCGAGATAAAGAAGAAAAACAGGCGAAGACAATCGGTTCTTATTCTTGGTGCTCACAACTGAAATGAGACATTATGTTTGGGGTGTGTATCTAAATAAATAAAAACCTTCGCTTGCCTTCTATCTTATAGTGATCTTATTTTATTATTGATACGAGATCCAAATTTTTTATCTTACTTTCAACAAAAAGAGATAAATATTTAAAAGATAAAAATAATAATTAAATAAATGAATCAAAAAATTTATCAGGAAAATATTAAAATAAAAAAAATTATAGGGTCTGTTCATTTAAAAACGAAAAAAATTTGGTGGCCTGGTGCAATGGATAGCACGCCTATGCCCCGGAAAGGCGGAGATCCTGGGTTCGATTCCCGGGGGCCATGGGATGTTTGGCCTCATCAATAAAAAACACTCACAGTCTTGTTAGAAAAAATTTTTTTTTAGTTAAGAAATCTTTAGCATATACAGGGATGGGTGTCATATTGTAAAAAAAAATATTATTATTGGGTGTTTACGGCTCAGCGCTATCAAGGATTATTTAGCGCCTCAACAAATAAAAAAAATCAGGTGTGACTGTCGCACCAGATTTTTTGTGTCGACATATATTTAGTTCCCGAGAGTACGGTACAGATGTAAAGTTTATAAGTAATAGAAAATATTTATATTTTATTACCATGACAACCATTTAAAAAAATCGTTGGAGCGAATTTTGAGAAAATCGAAAAAAACTGAAAAAGTGCATCAGTAGAGTACTAGTATTCTTTGGGCTTTAGCCTGTTCAAAAGCTTCCTGTCACGTCCCATGGGAGGTGCCTAACTTAAATATAAAATTTCAATCTACCATCTCATTCCGTTCTTGAAATATTTTGTTCACAGACACACACATACACACAGACAGACCATGTCGCGAAAACCACTTTTTTGGATTCAGGGGACCTCAAAACGTGTATATCCATCAAAATCTCGACATTGGATTTTTGACATGAATCCAATACTTTCTCTTTATATATATTAGTGGCGGATCCAAAGGTGTTTCTCGGGGGGGGGGAATCTGGAGTGACTGGTCGCACAGCACACTATTTTTTCTTTCGGTAATTTAAAGGCGCATTCTGTACTTGTTTGCCAGAATATAAATACAAATCAAATTTTTAAGTATTAATTTTTAAAATTTTACATTAAAAGTACATTTTTTTTTTCGAAAAAAAGTATTTTTTTCAAATCTCAGGGGGGTAATTACATTTTTTTTTTCGAAAAAAGTATTTTTTCAAATCTCAGGGGGGTAATTACATTTTTTTTCGAAAAAAAGTATTTTTTCAAATCTCAGGGGGGTAATTACCCCCTTTACCCCCCCCCCCCCCTTGTATCCGCCCTTGATATATATATTAACATATAAAGAGGAAAGAGAAAGTAAAAAAATGATCTTGCGGGCCACTTTGAAAATGAATCAAAATAATATATCCCTATATTAAATTTAGCCCACTATAGATACTTTTTTGGAGTGAAAAAAAAAATATTTGAAATTAGTTTAAACTCTTTAAATTCTTTGAATTTATAAGATTATAAAAATTTGAGTTTTTTAAATATCCGCATTTGATTGAAATAATGAATAGAAAGGAAAATCGAGCTAATTTTAAAATTTGATCTCATTTTTTTTTTAATGAATACATAGAGTTTTATTTAATTTTTAATAGATGTAATTACATTTTGTTCAAAGTGTTCTTTTTTTTATTTTTTAAATGAAAACCCTTTTGAGAGATTGTTCCCTTTTAACAGTTTATTAAAATCTCATTAAAGTTCTTTTAAATGTGAGATTGCAAAAAGTTTAATATTGACCAAGTGGATATCATCTGAGATGAAGGGCTTACAGGCTGGAGGGCCAGTCTTCAACTCCCCAGGGCTTACTTTGCTCCTCTCGAATATATTCGGGATGATAACCCCTTTAATGCTAGACCGAAAAATTGAAGTCTTCTTAAATTCATAATTCGATAAAATCGTATAAGCATTTCAAAAAGGGTTTCTCTTTTTATGAAATTCAAATGTAATTTTTTTAATTATAAACTTAGTTATTTTGCTAATAGACGTTCTGTATATGCATCCACTTCTCTTTTCAACATAAAAAAAATTTAAATTACCGACGGTGGTTAAAACATCTAAAGAAAAAGAAGAAAGGGAATTTATCATTTTGAGAAAAAAGAAGCTTCGTGTTTTTCGTTTATTTCTCTGAGAAAACTGAATCTCGATTTTTTTTTACTAGTTTTACCAATTTATATATTTAAACCAGGGGCGTATATAGGGGGGCCGGGGCCCCCCCCCCCGAAATTTCCCAAACACATATACATATATAGGGATATACAGACATCAGCGCAACAAATTTTTCCGCAGGATGGAAAACTTTGGTTCCGCAAAGGAAAAATGTTCTGCAAAAAATTTCGTGTAAAAAAAATTTAGTTTCTTAAAAAAAAATTTTCCGCAGAAAAATTTTCAGTTCGGGCCCCCCCCCCCCCGAAAAAAATTTCTATATACGCCCCTGATTTAAACAAGTGGTAAAGCCCCCGAAGGCTGATTATAGAAATAATTTTAATTTTTGTTTTTTTTTTCCTCGTAAAAAGTAAGAGGATACCTTAAAAAAAATAGCTTACATCAGCAAAACAAGATTTATTATTTATTCTAAACAGCTCTCTTTATCTTGACAGGCAGCTTTCAATGCTCTGGTATTTTATGATCTCATTTATAAACAAAATATAAAAAATTTTATATTTATTTTACTAGGTCTACAATTACTAATATATAATTTTTTTTAATAAGAATTTTTTCAAAGTTAATAGAAATTAGGGTCCGACCGAAACAAGATTTTCAGCCGAAACCGAAACCGAATATTCGGCCTCAACCTTAGTTTCGGCCGAAACCGTAACCGAAACCGAAACTTGTATTTCCTATAAAATTTTTTTTTCATTTTACCTTTTTTTTTTTGAATTTTTTTTTTCCCTCCCGTGAAAATCATTTTACCTTTTTTTTAGGGAGACTAAAATTTTCCGCAGGATTTTCTCCCTCAAGTGCAAATTATTTGACCTTTTTTTTTTGCATGCGAGTCTCATCCCATTTTTTCAGACACTGGTTTCGGCCACTTTTTGGCCGAAACCGAAACTACGGCCGAAACCATGATTTTTGGCCGAAACCGTAACCGAAACCGAATATTCGGTCGGTTCCTAATAGAAATAGAAACCTCACAATTTATTATAAGTAAAAAAAAAATAAATAAATTTGTAATTGACAGATTTTCTTATAAAAAAAAAGAGAGAGAAAATACAATAAATTAAAATATTTTGTGATATCAAAAATTTTCGAGTTCATCTAGTTTATTAATTAGTTAGTTCTTTTCATTTATAGCTTCTTGTTTAGAATGATCAAATCTATTTAAATCATTTTGACTACCTTAGTCTTTGTCGAAACACTAGCTACGTCACCCTCTTTCGGCTGACTGTGCCGGATCTTCCCCTAATCCTATCACCCGGACCTCTCCCAACTAGTTAGTGCCCTGGGGGCCCTTGCCTTGTAGGTTGGATCTTAATTAAATAAATATAATATAAAAGATACACATATGCGTAGTCTAATTGAGTTTAGAGAGTTTCGACAGATAAAATATAGTCATAAATGTTAGTGTTTGCTATCCAAATGGCTTAAATAAAACCATTGGACTGACTGGGGTCCGAACCCGCGACTTTTGGTATACGAGGTAGCACGCTAACCCCTACACCAAGCCCCGAGGGCCATCTAATAGTTGGTTTCTAATAAAAATTGTTAATATTTTATTTAGGCCTATTATATATATATATATATATATATTTATATATAAATCATCTCTAGTCGTAATATAATACTTTTTGAATGTTGTCTTTACGAAATTGAGCAATTAAAAAATATCAAGATTTAAAATAAAAATCTAATTCAAATAACTTTAGATCAAAATTGACCCAGAGTCATAAAAAAAATAATAAATGTAAATACACAATGGCCTTGAATAAAAATATGCCTCCATTACTATTTAAATTGGATTCCATTTTTTTAAATAAAAAACTCATTTGATGCCAATAAAATTTAAATTGTCTATTATCAAAATACACAACGGACAATTTTTAATTATTTTTAGAATTAATGAAATTATTTCATTTACATTTAAAGTGATTTGCATCAATAAAAATAATGCAAAAAAATATGTTCTTTTTCGATAAAATTCTTCTACGGACGCTACAGTTTGCTTGAACAAAAAGATTGCACGTGCATGCTTGTCAAGTTTGCGGTTACGTGTGCTTACGTAAACGACCTTATGCGAACTTTGGGGAGTTTGTCATTTGGCTTGCCTACCTTCCGGGAGTAAAGAATTTTTGCTATTAAATTCTAATAGGGCTGTGGGGGGGAGAGTGGGGCAGTTTTAAATTTTAAAAGTTGTAGAAATTATATTAAATATTTTATCTATTTGGGGAGGAAGACGAAGACAATCGCCCGGTTGTTCAAATTCCCTCACCCATGAAATGTTTTCTGGCTACTATACCCTGTTGAGGGTTGATCAGTTTGAGAATATTTGGGGAAAAAATTATAATTCTCTGCTTATGATTTAATAATAAGTAAAGATGGTAGAGTTTCATAATTTTCCAACATTACTTATCCTCCAAATAACTTCAAATGAGAAATATAAAAAATGTATATTATAACTATTTTCTTGAATAATTTTTAATTATTTTATTTATACATTTATGTGAAATGTCGCTCATATCAAATTAATTGAATAATTTAATTATCAATATTACGACAATTTTATCCCTTGAGAGAAAAAGGAATTAATTGAAAATTTTAAAATTTCAACGCAAAAAATAATTAATTATTATTAATATAAGTATTTGAAATGTTTTGGTTAAGTAATAAGTGGCTTTTCAACGATCAAACAACAATGTCAAATAGGAAGGGGAGATTTCAATTAATTTATTAATCAATTCGTATTCCACTTGATCCTCGTTTTATCAATCCCTGAATATTAGTCGATAATTAGAGATAAATGCATGATTAGAGACAACAGTGTTCGGATTTAGAACTGACCATCTTCAATAATAGCATAAGCCACAATACAAAAATAATTAAGTTGTCAGTTGGTTGTGAAAAAATTCATTAACACAGGGATTGATTTTCTCATCACTGCAATAATGCATTGGTAGAAAATATTTTGGGAAAAATTCTCTCTCTATATATTAACATATATAGAGGTAAGAGAAAGTAAAAAAAGTCAAATGATTTTCAGCTTTTCCGCAGGGCGGGAAAAATTTCGTTTTCCAAAAAAGAGGCGGAATAAAAAATTCAATTTGCAAAGAATTTTGCTAGAGAAAAAAAAAAAGAATGTATAATCGATAATTTTGTTTCATAATCGATTATTTTTTCGTCTGTCCGGACTCAATAATCGATTAATCGGAATAATAGATTATTTTTCATAATCGATTATTTTTTTCAATAATCGAACATTCCTACTCTTCTTCTTCTGTTCTCGCCTTATTTCCGCGATGCGGGGTCGGCGGACCCTCCAACCCTATCATGCGTTTTTGCGACCGGAATAAATAGGACAGGCCGACCCGTCGCACAATCTGACGCCTGTTGAAAAAAGGAAGGAAGAGACAGACATACAAAGAACTAAAGACTGCCTGTCCCTGCTCGGGTAGCTCGTGGTTGCCATCCACGTATCCACAAGATGTGGACCCCTGAGCATCGAACATCCCTACTCATGTTCATTAAAAAAAAACATTATAAATGAATGCAAAAGAGTTTAGTCTCACTTGGAAAATAAAATCATAAACTAAAAGTAAATATTAAACATCGTAATTAAAAAAAGTTTATTTTTATTCATTTAATTGTAATAGCCTAGAAGGCCCATATGTTGTTAATATGTGTATGGATAAAAGCAATATTTAACTTATAGGCAAAGTAAAGTTTTATATGCATGCTTGGAGAACATAAACCTCTCAATCTATGTTTTCAATGCGGAGAATCATTGGAATGCACTTTATGAAATTTCCGAAATTATTGGAATTCGGAACACTGATAACGATGATTCATGGTTATGCTAAACAGAGCAAGCTCTGGTGTAGTAAGTATTTATTGGTAAAAAAAAAGATTATTTCATAAATCTATTTAAATGATAAAAATTAAAAATACAGCCTATTTCGAAACAATTAAATCTGTTTCCGAGGCTGTTTTCTCTAAAGTCCCTTGTTTTGATTCTTAGAATTCCGAAATGAAATTTTTCTTTCTTGTAGGCTATGTTAGGATGGTGGAGCTTTTCAAAAATAGTTTTCTATATTCTATATATACATTACTGTATATAAGTTATATTTCATATAATGTTGTGATAAAAAATAAGTTGGCTAAAAGAACAAAGGCAAAAAAAAATTAATTGCTAATTTTTCAATTATTATTATAAAAATTTTTTTGTATATTTCTGAGGGAAATTGAATACCTATTATATTTAAACAAACAAAAGGTATTTAGAAAATAAATGAGAATGGAATTATATTTATATAAGGATAGCGAAATGTTGTTTTTGGAAGAATTATTTAAATAAAACAAAAAATATGTAGTAAAAGAAGTATGGAAGAAAAAAAAAAAAAAAAATCTGGCAAAGAAAAAAATCTCAGCTTTAATTAACACCCTTCGTTTTGAGAACAAGCCAACGTTAATTAAGACTTTAACAAACATCAACCACCGACAAAGCATCCATCCTCGGGCAACGAGAATCCATTTACTTGAGCTTCGCTTGTTTTGGATTGGGTTTCAAATCGTAATAAGCTTTATAAAAAAAAAATGAGTTGAATTTAATCCGTCTTCTATTAAAAAATATTTCTTATTTCGTGCAAATATTAATAATCTTCAACTGTGGGGTCGGCGTAAAATATTAAAAAAGATGTTATGAAAAAGAACAGATCTTATATAATTAAGTATTGTATATGCCCACGGGGCGTGGTGTAGAGGTTAGCGTGCTAACCTCATATACCAAACGTCGCGGGTTCGGACCCCAGGCAGTCCGATGATTTTATTTAAGCCATCTGGATACCAGATGGCTTAAATAAAATGCCTGGACCCTAATATATATAAATTCATAAATAACGGTTATCGTAAATGTCTTATATGGCCTGAGCTGCCGAGAAGACAGTGTGAATGTGTGTGAGTGTGAGTGTGAATGAGAAAAAAGTGTGAATGTTTAAAAAAAAAAAAAAAAAGTATTGTATATCAACTCGCTATCAAAAGAATTAAATTCACAAACTTTGACCACTAAAACATTGACAATTTTCTCGTAGACCTACACAAGATTTTCTCGACCTGAAAATGGAAGAAATGTTTCCAAAACGTCGACGAAAATAATTGACTTTTTATTATTTTCTGATTGCCTACCCTTACTTACCCTAAACAATCATTAAGCTATGACCTTTTTTAGATTCGTTTTATTTTGTCTAGGGATGTCACTAAAATAAAAGTTTTTAGAATTCAGAGATAAATGTAGAGATTCAAAAATCTCACTAGATTAAAAAAATTTCAGCGAGAGAAAATAATGATTTTTCTTCTTCTTCTAAAAATATAAATTTGAACATAAGATGACGTATGCTCATCAGTAAACACGGCCAATTCTCATATGTATATGAAATTTCTCCTTTTGGCTGACATCCTCTCTTTCTGCCTATCATTCTAATCGTTGAACAGCCACTTCTCTTATCAACATCTTTGAAATATTAAATTTGTGATCTATTATAGTTTTCTTTTATTTTTGTTAAAAACAGACACAGAGAGATAGAGTGAGAATATGTTGAATCAAAGATACTTTAAGGTGGAATGGTTGATTTTGTTTTGAATAAATCATCACCTGTCAATAAAGAAAATAAAAAAATCGATGTTTTGGTGTTTATTTTGAAAATATCAATGTCAAGAGATAGGTTGAGAAAAGTTCATTACTATGTCAAAAGGTCAGAAATTCAAGTTAACATAAAAATTTAAGAAGCTTTCAAAGAATCACTTTATATTCGGGAATCAAGCAATCCAAAATAAAGTGAGTGGGAGAAATAAAAGTATGATGTTATCATATCCATGCTTAGTGGTAAAGATTTAAAAATAAAGGGTCGGACTAAGCAGAACGCACAACTATGCCCAGACACTATTCACTAAAAAAATATTGCTCCCCCTCTAATGGTCCGTTTTACATATTATATATCATTTTACTTGGGAGAAAGTCAAGTTTCTGAATATATAAAAAAATTATAGGTTATTTAAGAAAAAAATATCCCCCTCCTCCTAGAGCCCCCCTCTAATCTTCCGATGTTTACCAAAAGCTTTTCAGTTCTTGGTCTTCACCCCTAGTTTGTAGGTCCAAAATTTCAAAACAAATGAATAGATAGTTTATGAGTTTTCGTTGACGAAAAAAATTACCACACAAACACACACACACACAAAGACATCATTCCAAAAAGTACTTAAATGTATTCTGGGGACCTCAAAAAGCATTTTGGTAGTTTCAGTGAAATTTTGATTTTTTTTACGATTACATTAACTTTACCTGTCCAGTCTATGGCAGGGCACCAGAGTTTTTTACTACAGTAGTTCACTTTTTTCTTTATAAGAAAACAAAACCACTTTTTTGGATTCAGGTGACTCCAAAACGTGTACATCCATCAAAATTTCGACATCGAATTTTTGACATGAATCCAATACTTTCTCTCTATATATATATTAACATATATAGAGGTAAGAGGAAGTAAAACTTTGAATATATGTCTTAATTAAAGCATAATGGTAATTACAAATTTATTATTCTGATATAATAATGAGTCATAAAATTATTTTTAATTAAACCAACTGTTTTAAAGTATGTTTATAAGGCAATATACAAAAACAATGTGCAATGATATGTAATTGAGCTGTTAATTTTCAAAAATGCTATGAATTATTCATACATCTGTTAAAAACTAAACAAAATAAAACGAATGTGATTTTATGAGCAGAGGTTCGACAAATTCTTAGTACCATTGCGATTATTTGTATTTATTATAATTAGGACCTTAGCCAGGGGAGAAGAATGAGAGTTGAAACTTCTTCCTCGGCAAAAAAAATCTAATATTAAAATTTTAATAGTTGTTAAAAATTATAAAAAATGTTTTATGTTTTTAAAAATTTATTTTTGATAATCGTTTAAAACTGCGGCCGGCTCAATATGAGATATCACATATCTTATCTTATACTATTAAACGAGCAATGTACGTTTATTTGTTTGTTTGTTTGTTTGTTTGTAAGCACAGTTCTCGAAAAACGGCTCTAACGATTTTTTTTTTCAAATTTTAATAAGATTTAAACTTTCGACCGTTGGTTCTCGTTGAAACATTTTGTAAATTAAAATTAAATATACAATTAAACACTCGGTTATTTGTTTCAAAGATTTTATTAATTAAAAATTAACACTTAATACGTATTTCGACAATTACTTGTCATCATCAGATGTGATTACATTCTAATACATGTCAAAATACGTATTAAGTGTTAATTTTTAATTAATAAAATCTTTGAAACAAATAACCTAGTGTTTAATTTGTATATTTAATTTTATTTACAAACTTTAAATATATACTATTTCCGGTACCGATATGAAATTGCGCTAGATCTTGTCTTTGAGAAAAAAATCTATTGATGTACTTTTTTTAGTTTTTTTCGAAATTCTCTTAAATGATTTCTTTAAAATTTTAAATATTTCCTATTCCCGGGATAGAAAACAAATTCTGTTTGATCTCGTCTTTGGAAAAGCTAGGGTACTAGTACTTTACGAATGTACTTTTTTAGTTTTTTCCAATTAAAAAAAAACGGCCGAGCTCCAGCTCAGTCATCCCAGAACTATCAGATAAAAACCCTACTGTATCTCAAACATTTTATGCAGAGCCACTTTTCAGAAATATCATCGAATAAACCAAGAAAAATGTTAAAGAATTGAGAAATCGATACATGAATATGAAACTACATGTTTAACCGGATATGTCAATAACAAGAAAGAGGTTTAAAAATGATTTTTGCATTGTATACAACCTAAAAAAATTTTTTTGGCAGATATGTTAAAATATTCTCATGAAGCAAAAGTTAATTAATCAAGTAGCAGGGCACGTGATGTTATTGGTAGTTCCAAAAGCCGTCAAATTAATTGTGTATAATGTATAAAGCAGATAAAAGGAAGTCGTATATTAGGTGAAAACCTCATAATCGGTCAGTAACTCTCTTCCCTAAAACATAAAAATTACAATTTTATAACTCCCTGGCAAATTTTAAAAAAATGGAGTTGTCCCTTTTCAATTAAATTAAACCGAATAGCTTCTGTCCGGACAGAATCCTTTTTTTATTGAAATAATTTTATAAAAAATATTTGTATAGATAAAACTAATTTAAAAATGTTTTATAAATCATTTAATTAAGTGATGTTAAAAAATAAACTATTCATGATATTATATTGTAAAATCTCTATAAAAAATTTAAAAAAAACTCTGTATGACTACATATTAACATGTCCATTGAATGAATTTTATATAATTTAACTTCATGAAAACATGTCAGTTGCAAGCGAAAATAAATATTTTTAAAATCAATCGTTACATTATAAAACTTTTCTAATTTATATTTTTCCGAGTTACTACTAAATACAATATAAACATCATTAATAATGAATAAAGAAATAAAACAAAAATTTTTAAAATATAAAATTATTGTTATTTTATAATGGTGATGAAAATAAATACTCTGGGTAAATACTTTTTTCTCAATTCAAATATTTCGTTTTCTTTTTTAAGTCACGGGGCTCCAAAATGGTGTAAATAAATGTGCCTGAACCCAAATATACCATTATATCTCAAATATAAAATTATTCTTATTATATACTATTATATAATCTACTATTATTATTATTATATACTAATATTTTCGGCAGGGTTGAGTGAAAAAAACAATTGTATTTTTCCAGTGAGTTTTATTTCGAAGGCACTGAAGGCTCTTCTTCCTCAAAGCATTATCATTTATTTATTTTCATTATAATGATTTTTTTTAATATTAAAAATTTTCGGGGTGTTTCAAATTACCCAAATCAATAAGAATGTTGGTTGCAGCATAGTTTTAATATGACTAAAAAAAAACAGCTGCTCAATTTATCTGAATCGGCGATGGGATTCTAGAGGTCCAGCTGCCTGGCAAACAAATAGGCACCGAATCAAAATAGCATTAGCTGGACTTTTAAATTCAACTGTTTTTATTACACTGATCAATGTTAAACGATTTCTATTTATAATTACTCAATAATACCCCAATGAATTATAAACCGTTTTTATTTAATCCCGCCTAAATGTTTTGATGAATTTATAATCGAGGTGAAATTAAAATGTAAAAATGAATATTTATTTGTGAATAGCAAAGAGCTTGTATAATTACATAACTCTCATTTAAATACAATATATCATTTGGCACTAGAGTTATATAGAATTTTTTTGTAGATTATAAACATCTATGAGTTTGTTTTAATTCAATGATTAATGGCAATATTATTATTTCATCTTTTAAATAAATTTAGAATTTTTAATAAATTAAAATTGTTTTTCACGAATTAAAGAAAAAGGCTGTTAAGAGAAATGCCAAGATAAATTCTTTGTTTATATTTATCATTATAGAACTGTTAAATTTTAATCATATCATACTATAATATAAAGCGCTATCCACTGACTTCCGTTATGTTCCTGTTTAGCCCCCTCTCTCGCTGTTTGGCCAGAGACAGAGGAAGTTGAGTCATTGAGGGAAATTTAAAACTTTAAGGAGAGAAATATTTATTTGTATATTTATTACTATATTTTTTCACTAATGCATAAAATCCGAAAAGTTCAGGGTAATAGAGCAATAATGATTTAGTTCAAGATAAAAATTAACAAAACTTTAAAATTTTGCCGAAAGCGAGCAAGGGGGTCTAGGAGGCGCTGCCCAAAGCTAGCGGGAAAGCCTGCCGAAGGCGGTCTTTGCCACTTGTATTTAAATATTTTTTTTTTTTTTTAACATTTACACTTTTTTCTCATTCACACTCACATTCACACATCTTTTCCAACTGAGCCATTTAAGACTTTTACGATAATCATATGTTTAATATATCAATTGTTCCACTTTTATTTAAGTCATTTGGTATCCAAATCCATATATCACTGCCTGGGGTCCGACCCAGACGTTCGGTATAGAGTCCACCACTCCCAACCCTTAAAAATAAGAACTGACATCTCATAGAGGTATACATATATGTATATTAAATTTAAAAATATAGTTTAGAAATATCGATTTTTATAAATCTTTTTCAAAACAAATTCAATGAAGAATAGAAATGGCTGTGGCATGATTGAACAAAGAACGCTATGAGCAGCCAGCAGAAATAAAAAAAAAAACCTTTTTATTATTTGGTTGATGTTTCGATTGTTGGACAATTATTTCATCCTGAGGATGGGAACGATGCGTTCCCGAAATGTTGACGAGATAATATAAAGGTATTTTATTTCTGCTACATTTAAATCCAGATCCTGGATCGAATCTTCGAATTTTAGATCTGATCCTTTTTTTGGAAAAGTTTTTTCTCCGAATCAGAACCGAGTCCGGGGTCGGGGTCATTGAGAAGCAATTTTGTATAGACCTTATTTTTTAGAAAACATTTTCCGTCATAATAATTTTAAAAAATCATTAAAGAATTTTAAATCCAGGAACAAAATATCTTAGAATTCAATCCAAATGCCTTCTCGTATTTTTTAATTCAAGCTCAAAATTTTAGATGGGATTTAAATCCAAAATGATCGCATTACTGACAGCCCCCCATCAAGTCTAACCCCTAATCTTTAAGTGTCAGGCAGTGGAAATAACAAAACTAAATTTCCGACAAATCCAATAATATAAAATTAATAAGTTAAAATAAAATTTGACAGCACTCTAAATTAGAATTTTTACCAGCAGCACACGTTTTAATTTTTCTTTTTTATTAAGTTGTTTCTTGCATGTATTCTGTGTCATATTGTGATAGAAAATGTTGAATTAGATAGAAAACAATATTAATAATAATTATTTTAAATTAAAGGCAAGGCAACGTCATGTTAAAAATTAATTAATTTTTAACCTTTCATCAGATAAGTTGGATTACGCTTATTAAAAACGATTGGAACCTTTGAGTAGAAATATTTAAGTATAGGAATGTAAAAATGATTCCTTAACTAATATGCCAAGAAAAAAAAAAAATATTTTTCGGCTTCGTTTATTTGTAAGCCAATATAGCCTAATTTATACCTTTTTATAAAACATCTTTCATTTTATTTCCATAATTTAGTGCTTTGGACTAGACATGGGTGGATACGCGATTTTGCTGTACCAGGTACTCGCTGTTACAGGTACTTGTTCATACCCGATATTTTTACCAGATATTTTTGTACCCGATACAGATTTCACTCAGCAACGCTAACTTCACATAAATACAAGTAACAGATTCGATACGTAGTATGAAATGTCATTTTACTAGAGACTAAATTAACATTTTTCAAAGTTTTTTTCCCCTGTATTTATAAATATTCTTGACTTGAAAAATCAAAAACTCATAATTATTCATTACTAAAGAGTTTTCCAAACTGACTGAATTGACATTTTAATGTCTCTAAATTTAAAATGTCATGTTATATACTGCACTAGAAAAATAATTAACAAATTTCTTTACTAGTGAAAGAAATTTAATTTATTGAAGTTCATTATGTTTTTAAATTCACAGTTACTTGTATTTTTACTTTTTTAATTAATGTTTTTAAATAAAAAAGTTTCAAAGTAAAAAAAACATAACTTATTTATTTAAAAAAATTTTTTTTTTTTTTTCCCTCTCTTAAATTAAAGAAAAGAGAAATAATATATTAGTAATAATTAGATTTGTATTTAATTATTATAGGGCCTAGTGAGAAAAGTAGAGTAAAAAATGTAAAAATGATTCGGAATGACGTTCGAAAAGCGCGCCAGAGCTAGCGAAATTGCCCTGTCAGGAGAGAAGAGACGGGGCGGGGCGTCGCGAGTTGAGGGTCGCAAGAGAGAAGGAATGAGAGAACAGGAGATACGAAAACTGTATCGGGTAAAGAAAAGACGCTCTAAAGTGAAAAGCAAGTATTTGATCAATGCGCAAGCGCGAGAAACCCAGTACGAGTCTAGTGGAGTGTGCCTGAGTAGCTGTTACTCAAATACCTGATATTTTTTGCTCGCACCCAATATGACTATCTGTTACTTTTTCATACCTGATACAAAATATCAGATTGATACAGTATCACCCATGTCTACTTTGGACGAGGAGCGAACCACTGATTTTAGGTACACAAAGAAAATATTGTTTTGAATTTCATTTTTTTTAATTTAATAATTTAGAACAGAATATATTATAGAAAATATTAAATTGATTGTGGATATTAATGATATAATTTAATAGAAAATCAATTCAAATATATAAGCCCTTTTTTTACGTATTTGCTTTAGAAAGTTTCAATTTCTTTCGATCGCCTGGAAGTTATGCAACACATCTTCAAGACTTTCTCAATGTTATGACTACTACTAGGCGTATCTGTAAAATTTATTTATAATTTATCCACAAACAAAATTTGATTTTTTAGACAATAATAAATGCGAATTAATTATTTTTCTTTACAAGTTTAAGGTGAAAAGCAAAAACATCACTTATTAATATCGTGTTAGGTGGAAATTTCTAAATTAGGGTTTCCTACTTTTCCTCTGTATAAAGCCCAAATTCGGCCTTGTCTTGAATATGGTTCCCATCTTTGGAGAGGGGCGTCGAAAGCCGCTCTCTCCTTGGACTCCATACAGAGGAGTGCAATTAGACTAATCGATGATTCTACCCTCACCGCATTCCTACAGTTACTAGATCATAGAAGAAGCGTGTCTGCACTCTCTCTCTCTCTTCTACAGGTATTACCATGGTCAATGCTCTGCCGAATTAAAATCAATTACCCCGCCCAATGCAACATATACACGGAACACAAGGGAGACATCGTCCCAGCATCCCTATGCTGTTTAGATCACGACTAACAGAACTAGTCAATTCCAATCTTCCTTTGTCCCCATGACCTCCAGCGATTGGAACAAGCTCCCTGCGTCTATCTTCCCCAAAACCTACAATCTTCAGACTTTCAAGTCTCTCAACAGGCATCTTCTCAGTTCCCGCAGTTTAGTTCCCCTTTAATGTTTTTCTTTTTTTATTTTCTTTCTGGCTGCATGTGACCACTGGTCATTATAGGTCTTCGAACCTTATGCACCCATTACAAAAAAAAAAAAATCTGAAGAAGAATATCAACTATCAAAGACAAAAGGAGATGTATATAAATTTATTAATAATTTTTAAATTTTCGTCTAACGATTGAGTCCATATTTATTTAAATTAATGGATATTTAAATAAAGGTCATGAAACGAATGTTTAGTTCTTAGATAATGGAGCAAGAACTCTACCTTGGGACAAGTAGAAGACAAAATCTTTCTATAGAACGAAAGGAAAGAAAGTTAAAGAAAAATATCCTGCATAGCTCTGGTAGCTCTGGTTACCATTCTATGTGAAGTCTATTCTTGAGTGAAAATTCAAAACGATTTCTTAAAATTACTTTTAAATTTATTAAATTTAATAAACCATAAACTTTGATTTAAAATTTGATCAAATCAATGTATTAAAAAAAGCTGGTGTGATTGATCGTACAACACACAACTTTCTCTCAACTTCGGTAATCTAAAGTTGTGCAATGTGCTGTCACAATGGTGTTGTCACCACCACGACGTTATAAACCAAAGCTCTTTGATTTATTAAAAATTTAATATAATCTTGTTAATGAATCTTTATTAAATTTCCCGGTGTTTTAGAATATTTCTTCAAAGAGAAATTAAAAACTAAATTTTTTTAAAATTCATTAATATAAGGCTTAATCAATCCTGAATGAATGAAAATAAAAAAAGAGAAGCCACTAAGGCTACTTTGAACCACGTCAATAGCGATGTAAGAGTATGTAAGGCGAGTGAGTGTTTGTTCAGGGCTTGACGAGTTGTTTAAATCTTTTTAAAAGCAACAACAACAACAACAACAACAACAAAAAGAGTCAAGTGCTCATAACGACCAATCCGGCTTGAACAAAAAAGATTGCCAATTAAAGAAAGGGAAGAAGCTTTTTCATACTGAGAAAATATTTCATAACTCGGTAATTAACTTACAGAGACAGATTTCAGCTTTAAGAATTATATTTTCAGAGAGA
>JAKCPI010023856.1:0-14094 GCA_023213315.1 Euborellia annulipes | reverse complement strand
GGACGAGGAGCGAACCACTGATTTTAGGTACACAAAGAAAATATTGTTTTGAATTTCATTTTTTTTTATTTAATAATTTAGAACAGAATATATTATAGAAAATATTAAATTGATTGTGGATATTAATGATATAATTTAATAGAAAATCAATTCAAATATATAAGCCCTTTTTTTACGTATTTGCTTTAGAAAGTTTCAATTTCTTTCGATCGCCTGGAAGTTATGCAACACATCTACAAGACTTTCTCAATGTTATGACTACTACTAGGCGTATCTGTAAAATTTATTTATAATTTATCCACAAACAAAATTTGATTTTTTAGACAATAATAAATGCGAATTAATTATTTTTCTTTACAAGTTTAAGGTGAAAAGCAAAAACATCACTTATTAATATCGTGTTAGGTGGAAATTTCTAAATTAGGGTTTCCTACTTTTCCTCCTAACCCTGTATAAAGCCCAAATTCGGCCTTGCCTTGAATATGGTTCCCATCTTTGGAGAGGGGCGTCGAAAGCCGCTCTCTCCTTGGACTCCATACAGAGGAGTGCAATTAGACTAATCGATGATTCTACCCTCACCGCATTCCTACAGTTACTAGATCATAGAAGAAGCGTGTCTGCACTCTCTCTCTCTCTTCTTTAGGTATTACCATGGTCAATGCTCTGCCGAATTAAAATCAATTATCCCACCCAATGCAACATATTCACGGAACACAAGAGAGGCATCGTCCCAGCATCCCTATGCTGTTCAGATCACGACTAACAGAACTAGTCAATTCCAATCTTCCTTTGTCCCCATGACCTCCAGCGATTGGAACAAGCTCCCTGCGTCTATCTTCCCCAAAACCTACAATCTTCAGACTTTCAAGTCTCTCAACAGGCATCTTCTCAGTTCCCGCAGTTTAGTTCCCCTTTAATGTTTTTCTTTTTTTATTTTCTTCCTGGCTGCATGTGACCACTGGTCATTATAGGTCTTCGAACCTTATGCACCCATTACAAAAAAAAAAAAAAATCTGAAGAAGAATATCAACTATCAAAGACAAAAGGAGATGTATATAAATTTATTAATAATTTTTAAATTTTCGTCTAACGATTGAGTTCATATTTATTTAAATTAATGGATATTTAAATAAAGGTCATGAAACGAATGTTTAGTTCTTAGATAATGGAGCAAGAACTCTACCTTGGGACAAGTAGAAGACAAAATCTTTCTATAGAACGAAAGGAAAGAAAGTTAAAGAAAAATATCCTACATAGCTCTGGTAGCTCTGGTTACCATTCTATGTGAAGTCTGTTCTTGAGTGAAAATTCAAAACGATTTCTTAAAATTTCTTTTAAATTTATTAAATTTAATAAACCATAAACTTTGATTTAAAATTTGATCAAATCAATGTATTAAAAAAAAATCTGGTGTGATTGATCGTACAACACACAACTTTCTCTCAACTTCGGTAATCTAAAGTTGTGTAATGTGCTGTCACAATGGTGTTGTCACAACCACGACGTTATAAACCAAAGCTCTTTGATTTATTAAAAATTTAATATAATCTTGTTAATGAATCTTTATTAAATTTCCCGGTGTTTTAGAATATTTCTTCAAAGAGAAATTAAAAACTAAATTTTTTTAAAATTCATTAATATAAGGCTTAATCAATCCTGAATGAATGAAAATAAAAAAAAGAGAAGCCTCTAAGGCTACTTTGAACCACGTCAATAGCGATGTAAGAGTATGTAAGGCGAGTGAGTGTTTGTTCAGGGCTTGACGAGTTGTTTAAATCTTTTTAAAAGCAACAACAACAACAACAACAAAAAGAGTCAAGTGCTCATAACGACCAATCCCGCTAGAACAAAAAAGATTGCCAATTAAAGAAAGGGAAGAAGCTTTTTCATACTGAGAAAATATTTCATAACTCGGTAATTAACTTACAGAGACAGATTTCAGCTTTAAGAATTATATTTTCAGAGAGAGAAAATATGTTAAGAATTTATTTAAAAAAAAAAAAAAATCTATAATTTAATTCAATACTATAGGAAGTGTGCCAATTCGCTTTATTTATGGTTATTTATTTACTTGTTTACACCTCATAGATTCTCTTGATATTTTGCTAATATTCCTATAATTTAATATATATAACCCCTAACGGTTCTTTTATATTTTGCAATCTATTTAAATGAAAATTGCTTTATTCAATTGATTTAGTAAATAGCATTTCAATTAATTTTAAAACATTAATTAAATAATTATTTCATTTAATTTTAAACAGTTCACTGAATAAAATGAATTAAATTGTTTTGGTATCAGTTAATAGGTAAAATAAAAGTTTCTAAACCTAATTAAATAACGAAAGATATAACACAATAAATTATAATCTTCTCCCTCCGTTACTGATAGGTTAGTGACATCAATATCAATAGAGATAAACTAAAAATTCAAAGGGCGGTGCGAGTTCAAATTCTAGATGGAAATTTATTTATAGCATTTGGTCCAAATGGTATAAATAAATATGCCTGGGTTATTGAATCGTAATATATATATTACTTTCTAACTATATATGCAGTGGCGTCATTTGGGGGGGGGGGGCAGGGGGGCATTTGCCCCCCCCCCAAGGGCTCTGATTTTTATAAAATTTTATATTATTCTAAATAAAATACTCCAAAATACATCTACGAGTATACAAACTGTACAAAATTAAACAATTAATTAAATTAAATATGTTTTGGCCAAATTTGAGTACCCATTTGTAAGTAAATTTTAAGAAAAAAAAAATGTTTGCCCCCCCAAGAAAAAATTTGCCCCTCCCCCCAAGAAAAAGTTGAAATGACGCCACTGTATATATGCATATATAGAGAGAGAAAGTATTGGATTCATTTCGAAAATTCAATTTCGAGATTTTGATAGATATAGTCTACAGTTCACAGAATAAAATAAATTAAATTGTTTTGGTATCAGTTAACAGATAAAATAAAAGTTTCTAAACCTCCCCTGAGTTCACAAAAGTGGTTTTCAGAAGCTAAGAAGTTGAAATTTTATATTTAAGTAAGATACCTCCCTGGAAAGTGATGCGAAGCTTTTGAATAAAATCGACCAAAAAGTACTAGCACTTTACTGTTAGACTTTTTCAGTTTATAAATTTTCACACAGGGTTAGTTCATTGTATTTGTTTTGATCCGAACATCAGTTTTTAAGATAGAAATTCAAAAATTTTTGTTGACTTTTCGCTTCCATCTTCAGGATCTGTGCTAATCAAAATTCATTTAATATTAAAATACTTTTTATAGTTTCAATAAAGTTCGTTAATAGATTTGTTCGTTAACCATTCTTATACTTTTTAGTACAGAACACGCCTTATTTCTGAAATCTTTGATCCCAACTGGTCTCGACTTAAAACCACATGATAAATCTAATCAATGCTTCTTTTTAAGTGAAAGTTTATTCAATAGAGAGAATGTCAACCCTTAATCTAAATATAGCCTGGATAATTTTCTTTCAAGTGGTTCCTCAGTTAATCCATTATACATAAAACACGTACAGTAACTCGATCCAATAAAATCTTGAGTAAAGAGAACGATCCTCTATAAAATTTCATTTTTTTTTTTTTGTAATTTTAGCTTGCTCATATTTTAAATTTCTCTATATTGTTTAACAACCCCATTCAATGAATTGTAAAAGGCCTAAATAAATTTATTGGAACTTAAAAAAAAAAAAAAAAAAATGAAATCGCTTTGAAAATGAACATTAAGGATTTTTTTTTTTCTTTGAATATCTTTTGTAAATCTAAAGCAATTCTCTCTCTATATATACATATATATATTTGAAGAGTTTTCATAATAGGAAATTAAAACTAGATATAAAAATTAATGTTTAAATGAAGTGGTTATTGTTCCCCGAATAGCTTTGAGTTTTTTTTTTTTAAATACGATTCCCTTGTGGATCATTTCCAAAAGGTACGAAATTGTTTACAAATCGATATCAGATTTTTATTCGATTGAATTGTCTCTGGTTCAGTTTGTTCATGGCGCAAATGAGAAAAGTTAGTTGTCTGGACGCGGTTGGCGAACCCCACCCACGTAGACAAGTACACTTTTGCACCCTCGTGTTCGAAAAACTAATTCACTCAAAGCAGCAGGTCTCTTAGCTACTGGGTCTTATTAATATAGATGGTAGAAGGGGTAGAGAGGGAAATAAAAATATTATTTAAAAAAAATTGTCCTCGAATAAATTGAAAAGAAATTGATTTCTTTTTATTTAAAAAAAAAATTAATTTTTCTTTTTCTTTAATGTGATTATATACTAATTAATTCAAGAATATTTTTCATGGAGGTATGAATCTTTTAATTTAAAGTACATCCTATAATATGAAGGTAAAGGACGTTTTCTTGGCATTATGTAATCCTACTTTACATTTAACTCTATATAAAATTATATAACAGCTACATCAAAGTTTCAGGCCTCCTCTACCATATAAATAAATGATTGTCTATGGAATTTCGAAATGAAATTTAGCAACATTATAAAGGACGTAATTTGAAGTTCAAAAAAAAAAAAAAAAAAAATATTCGGCTCGCAAAATCCACAAATAATGAGGGTCAAAAAACTTTGGAATTCTATTGCAAAGTATTGGTTGGGTTCCTTAAGAAAAATTAAAGCTATTTAATTTTAACTAGCCGAGCTGTGCGCGGGTTTATGTTTTTTAATAAACCAGATATGTATATTTTTATTATTACCTAACACCAGTTATTTGAAAACATGGTGAAAGAGAGGCGATGATCCGCCCCAGGCGATTCCTCACCAGTTAGAGGGGGGGGGGGGGGGGGTAAGGAGATTAAGCCCAAGTGGCCGGGCGCAAAGCCCGCCGAAGGCGGAAGGTAAGGCTAGCTCCTCTTTATTTAATTAATATATCGTAATTATTAATACTCCAAATGTAAGACGAAAATTTTTATTAATTTAGAAAATTAACTAAATCAATGTCTACTACTACTAAAATACAATACAATGAAAACTCGTGTAGTAACTTAAGTTATTCAAAAAATAAATCTTGAAACTATTTATATTCTAATAAAGAAAATTTGGTCCCTCTTATACTACGAGTCAATGATTCGCTTTATGCCCCATAAGATCAAATTTTTCTAAATAATATTCAATTTTTCTGGTATTTAGAAAAAAGATCCTAAAAAGATTCTCCTCTAGAGTTTTTACAGAATAGATTTATTTTTTGGTTACAAAAAACAAATACTTCCCCTCGAACTTAATATTTTTTAATCTAATAATACAAATTTTTGTTTAATTTATTATTATATTAATAGAAAATTTCTTAATTATTGAAAGCTTTTCCTGTTGTTAAAAGAAGTTAGTAATATTATTAGCCATTTCTTTTTGTAAATGCTTGTTACGTCAAGTTTTTTTTTTTATATATGTTTATACAAGTTTAACAATTTAAAAATGACGACTTTTGTTGAATAGATATTATAAAAGAACATATTTTTATTGAATCCAAGTATGAAAAATGAATGCAAATTTATTATTATGTTGTATGACGGAATCGAAATAGAAAATGTCTTGTCTGTCTGCTGAGTCAGAATTCTGACGTCGCAGCAGAACTTAGATGTCGAGGAGTGGGAGAACAGGTCGCTTATATACAGTATATATAGGATATTGTATTGTATTTCTTCCAGTCTAAATGAAATACGTACTTTATTCAATTTTTAACATTAATATTTTTTTTTAATTAAATATAGACTATATAAAGTAAGTATAGAAATTTTCTATCTGTAGATCTTGAAATAAGAAAAAGAGGCATCAGAGAAAATAATTTATTTTTTTTTCACCGAATTGTGAAATTAATCGTCTTATTGTATTATTTAAATCAAAAGTAATCAAAGAAAGAGTACAGTAGCAATTAATAATTATAAACAAAAAAAGTGATTAATTTAGTAGTAAAACTTTATTTTCTTATAAAAATCAAAAATCAAT
The DNA here is from genome assembly GCA_023213315.1 of Euborellia annulipes. Classification (NCBI taxonomy): domain Eukaryota; kingdom Metazoa; phylum Arthropoda; class Insecta; order Dermaptera; family Anisolabididae; genus Euborellia; species Euborellia annulipes. Next base: position 8,123 of record JAKCPI010023856.1, on the reverse strand, counting down.
TAAATTTTATTTGTTTAAGGTCTTTTTCGGCATATCAGGCCATTTAGACCCCGTCCCTATTTATTTCAATTGATTGGTGCCCAATACTATTGTATTTTCAGATAATTGACAAGAAATAATTTCTACCCCTTTAGATAAAATATGGAAATATTGAAGGACAGAGAAGAATCCGTATATTTAAGTTTAAATTTGTAAAGATCGGCTCAAAAAAGTGAAAGTTAGCCGCATATTTGCCAATTTGACCAACTGAGCTGTGAATCTTCCATCTTCTTGCAAGGGCTTCGGAATCGCCCACAGCCCATCCGCTTTATGCAATATATTTTTTTTTAGTTGAGGGATGTTTACGGAACGGTGAGGTGGGTCTGTCAGCTGGAATATGTAGAAAATCAGTGAAAAAATTGGGAAAAATCAGAAAAAATCGATCATTTTTAATGATTTTTTTGCATTTTAAGGGACAAAATCCTCCCCCACCAGTAGCGTAGCCAGGATTTCTGTTTGGGGGGGCCCAAAAGTTTTTGAACCCCCCCCCCCCCCTTTCCAAGAAACTTAAAGTGGAGAAATATTTTTTAGATAATATAATAATTATAAATAAAAAACAAATAAAAAATTTTTTTTTTTCTTGAAATAAAAAATAATTTTAATACAAAATTCGTAAATATTAAGAGATTTTTTCAATTATTTATAAGTTTTTTGTTAGATTTTAGGAGAGTTAATAAAATAATTATTAAAAAAAAAAATCATTAGGGAAAACAATAGGTATTTTTACTTTCTCTTACCTATGTATATATGTAATATATATATAGAGAGAAAGTATTGGATTCATGTCAAAAATTCGATGTCGAGATTTTGATGGATCTTCACGTTTTGAGGTCCCCTGAATCCAAAAAAGTGGTTTTCGCGACATGGTCTGTCTGTGGGTGGGTGTGTGGGTGGGTGTGTGGGTGGGTGTGTGGGTGGGTGGGTGTGTGTTCAATTTTAAGCATGAAGGAATTGAGCTAGGAGGTTGAAATTTTATATTTAAGTTAAACACCCCCCGGGACCGGAAAAATAAGCTTTTAATCAAAATCGGCCAAAGAGTACTAGTACTTTACTGATGTACTTTTTCAGTTTTTTTCGATTTTCTCAAAATTTGCTCCAACGATTTTTTTTTAAATTCAAAAATCAATTATTTTTTAGATGCTCTTTAAAATGTATATTCTTATTTTGTGATTGAAATCTTCTGAAGACCACTTTACTCTTGTATTTCATAGGGAAGATAGGAGAAATGGTTGCCATGGTAACAAAATATAAATATTTTCCCATACTTATAAATTTTACATCTGAATTCAAATGTTCCGTACTGTCGGGAACTAAATATATGTCGACACAAAAAATCTGGTGTGACAAGCACAGTACACAACTTTCGATTACCGAAGGTAAGAGAAAGTTGTGTGCTGTGCGCCAGTCACACCAGATTTTTTTTGTGAGAAGGCTTTGGGGGGGGGGCCCGGCCCCCCTGGGCCCCCCCCTCGAATACGCCACTGTCCCCCACATCCCCCCCTTGGATCCAAATGTTAATGTTTTTTAACTTTTCACTTCTCTAGACCTTCTGAAGAAATGTTAAGGCTAAAATATTCCTTTTCATCCCTCCAAATTTTTTTCGTGGCCCTATAATTAACGAAAAGGGGTCGAAATAAGTAGGGGGCTTCCCCCTGAAAACGGTACGTGTTGGGGGAAAACGAAGGTCATATTTGGATTCAGGAGGTCATTTTACTTAAGAATCTGAAGGAATTTTCTCGGGGCCAGAAAAATGTTTCATTTTGTTGCACAGTGTAATTATTTAATGGCTATTGTATTGCTTCTTTGTAACTAACCGCGCCGTATTGATTGAAATAAATTGATGATTAATTTCTTCATTCAAAAAGTTCCATCAAAAAAATATAATCTTATTTTCCTTATCTTATAAATGAAGAAACGAATAATACTAATGGCAGTAATATTTCAAAAGAGAACTTCATGTTTCCAAAAAAAAAAAAAAAAAAATACACTTAAAACATTTGGAAAATACTTGTTACTCTTAGACAAAGTTTGTATGATACTTTTCAAGTAGACATACTTTTGAGAGAGAAAGAGAGAGAATAAAGAAAAAGAACGAGGCGAAAACGATAATCCTGACGACGCAACTTCGGGTGTAATATTGAATTTTGTCAACTTTGAGCAGAGGGTGGAATTTCGCTGATCGGGGCTCAAAGGGAACGAGATAAAACAGATGAAGGAGATTGACTAAAAAGAAGCAAAAGTTGACTTGGGGCTCCAATCGCATTAAATTCATTCCGCTTTGTTTCGACGAGTGCTTATATTTTTGAAGAATTCTATCTAAAAAGTGGCAATTCACTCTTAGATGTTTTCTTCGCCATCAAAGGCAAATACCAACAAAGATGGAAGTGTTAGAAGGGATGTTTCTTGGATAGATGAATAATCATAAATTTTTTATAATAATTTTGAAAGAAAAATATAATAAAAATAAATATTTTTAAAGTTACAAAATTGATCAAATATATAACTTCAAAGAAAAATTTATTTTCAAGGGCGTAGCATTCCCCTACCTTAGAGACTAGGGAAATTACTTTGCGATTGCTCTGAAATATTATGAGGAGATTTTGACCTTCAAAGTTTTAAATCTGGATGAAATTTTTAGCTGTTAAGATATATTAACATTACAATAGACTAATTATTAAAAGTTATAAGTTAAAACTTACAATTAGTAGACTAGTAGGGGATAAAAATAACTAATTGCTGGTTCAGTTTTATAGGTTAGTTAATCCTTTTAAGTCTTTTAACATTTAGTTAAACTAATCATATGATTAAATAAGAGCCAAGATCGTAGTTGGTTAGTTAAGGCCCAAAGTTCGGTATAAGGTATAGCTAAGGGGTGAAATTAGGAACACAAGCCTTGTTTATTTTATTTTTTTTAAATTTTTGTTTAAAAATTAATTAGTTTTAATTGCCCTCGGGGCTTGGCGTAGAGGTTAGCGTGCTAACCTCGTATACCAAACGTCGCGGGTTCGGACCCCAGGCAGTTCGATGATTTTATTTAAGCCACTTGGATACTAAATGGCTTAAATAAGAATGCCTGGACCCCAAATAAATATATATTATATAAATACGAGTATCGTTTAAAGTCTTAAATGGCCTAAGATGCCGAAAAGACTGTGTGTATGTGTGTGTGAATGTGAGTGTGAATGAGAAAAAAGTATGTGTTTAAAAAAAAAAAAAAAATTAGTTTTAATTATTTATTTTAATTTTGAATATTTATTTTAATTAAATTAATTTTTACAAATGATGTCTTTATTAACTTCAAAAACATGAACTTTTTTTCCTAACTTCAAAATATGGGGATTGACTTCCCCGAGACTTTCTCGTATATTCTTTTGGAATTACGTCATTTGTTTCACAAATTCATTTGTTTATATTTACCCTTTTTTTAATGACACCTGTATGATTTTGTTTTGATTTTTTATCAAAATTAACGAATATTTTCTATTTCTTCTGTGATTATTTCAAAAACTATTCAGTTTTCGAAAAAATGTCAAAGAATAAAAACTTTTTAAAATAGAGTATTTTATTATAATATAACAAAAAAATTGAAAATTTCAAAATTTTTGAAAAAACTTTTTAAGTAAAGTACTACTTCCAAGTGACGTATTTACTCCAAAAGTTGATAGAAATCTACAATTTTAGTGTAAGGAGCATATACCAAATTTCATCGATCTAGCTGCTTTGATTTTTAAGCAATCGTGTTTACACACACACACACACACACACACACACACACACACACACACACACACACACACACACACACACACACACACACACACACAAGACATAATGCCAAAAATGGTTTTTTTGGACTCAGGGAGGTCTAAAACGTGGAGAAACATCAAAATCTCGAAGTCGAATTTTTTTACGATTACATAACTTTCTCTATACGAGAAAGTAAAAACTATCCTTAGACCTCAGATAGCTGCATTACATATGAAAACTCATTTCTTTAACTCGCTTAAGCGTGTTCTTGTTTATTATATCGATAATTTGCTATCAGTCGAATAAGATAGCTAATTGACTAAAAGTGAAGCAACCAGCCCTTAGTCTTCTTGAAAGAGGGAAATTGTTAAAGATTTAATTTAAATAAAAATATGATGAATAGTAAAGTTCCAATCCCGCACTGCGGGAATAATGCTAGGAAAGAAGAAGAAGTAAAGTTAATACAATATTAGTCCTTTTTACTTTTTTTAATAATTCAATACTATTTAAAGAAGTGAATTTTTGCTCTTGGGAAATTAATGGTCCAAACAATTCATGTCATGTAATAATTCCTGAATATGTCCAGAGAATTGATCAGAGGGAAAGAAGCACTTTATGTGATTGCGATTCCAGACCTCTTGGAGATATCAATCACATTTACTTATCATGTAAAATAAAAATAAAATCGATAGATATTTTTAATGAAATTAGATTCAAAATATCCTTCATATGGATTACGAATATTATCATAATACTGATATAAATTTAAAAGACCGATATATTCATTAAACTAATTAAATTTTTTTTAAGACTTTTTCGGCATCTGAACCATTTAGAAATTTTTTTTATTGTTGGGCTTCAAGAACCATTTAGAACTTGTTCTTATTGAACAAATAAACAACAAACAATTTTGAGGTCAAAAAGAAAATACACATTTTAAAGAGCATCTAAAAAAAATTTATTTATGAATTTTAATCAAAATAGTTATGGCTGAAATCATTTTAGAAAATAAAAACAGTTAAGGACTGTAAAAAGTTTCGAATGCTTATTCTGCAGTCGTTTTCCGTCGGAGCAAGTGCACAGTACTTGAAAACGACTGCAGAATAAGTAGTCGATACGTTGTACATAATTTATATTTTTAATAAATAATTAATAAAAATGTGGTCTACTTTTTGGTAGGTTTAATTCAAAAAAATTCGTGTTATATGTCAGGGTAGTATCTACTTTTGAGGAGGCGATTAGCCGAGGGGATAAAGGAGTTGAGCTTATAATCCTGAGTTGAATACAACTCGAGTTCAAATCCACCTCATGGCAATAAATTATCCAACTCTATTTGAGATGCCTCCTCCTGAGAAAGGAAACGGGAACCCACCTCAGTATCATTCCCATGAGAGTTACTCTTCAGAGTAACCACAACGTGTCAAGTCTGACACTAATGATTGAGAGAGAGTATCTACTTAAATATCAAATTTCAACCTCCTAGGTTTTGTTCTAGAAATATTTTGCTCACAGATAGACTCACTTTTTTTAGAATCAGAGAAGTTCAAGACGTGTATTTCCATTAAAATCTCAGCATTGCATTTTTGACACGATTGTAATACTTTCGTTCTATAGACTTAGATTAAAATATATATGTAAGAGAAAGTAAAAATAAAATTACTAGCCTTCTTTTTTTATACAAGAGTTAAAAAAATTTCTTCTTTTATATCTCATCCATGATGGGAAAAGGACACGGAGAATAACGACTGAAAAATGATAGGCCACTTAGCCTGACGATTGGTGTAAAGATGAGAGAAAGGAATAGCATTCGTAAAAGAGTAACGTTTTGTTGACTGTCTTAAATGATGAAGAGACTATAGGAGCCTCGGACTTTAGCATGAAGAAATTTTAGTGACTATCCATATATGAAAATACAACGGCTTCCAGAACTCCCTACAAGGGCCCGTTGTATTTCCTTTATTTTCCCTATATGGGTGAGCGAGGCTTACCTCATGATATCGTGAATAATAATTGCCAATACATGAAAGACTATGATTTGAAGAATTGTACAAAAAATAAAAATCTACTGTGTAAAATACGAGTAAAAATTGATTAATAAAAACCTTAAGGGGGCTCAGGAGCGACGTCAAAACGTACTTAAAAAAAACTACAGTAGACTATTATAAGAAATTTTTCAGTGAGGTTTTTTTTTTAAATGAATTAAATTCATAAGAGATTATTGGTACATTGAGCTATAATTTTTTTAATGACTTATTAAAAAAATATCTTAATAATCTATATTTTTTTTAAATTTAAAAATGAATTTATTGTTATTATTAATCACATATTAATTAAGAAATTTTTAAAATAAGCTTAAATGATTTATTTAAAATTCAACTGTCAAATTAGTTCAGCATTCTTGCACTAGATCGCAGGCTAGTCTAACAGCTGATCTCCTTTTGGCCTATATCTGGCCTATATTTATATATTTTTATGCTTTTATAAAAGATACATAATATATAATAACATTATAAAGTATTTATTGTTAAAACATCAATGAAAATCAACCAAATGCATTAAATATTATTAGCTACCATTTTGACATCTCTTGGCAAATTTTTGAATTACTTGATATTTGGGCATATTTTTAATGACACACAACGCCATCTTAGCGGGAAAAACATGCGTAACCACTTCGCTCCAGTAGCCCCTTAACTACTATATATAAGAATAAATTCAAATGTTTTTTTAAATTATATTCCTTGTTCTAGGGTTAAAAAATCTTTACTAGAACCTATGGTAATTATTCAGGCTGCACTCAACGTTGGTGAACTACTAAATTCAATATTTTTCCCCTTTTATTTATAAAACAAAAGCTAAAAAAATATGCTTTTTTTTTAAATATAAATTTGTCAGATTAAAAAACATGAAAATGCATATTATTTTTATTTAATTAAAAATAATTAAATAACTCTAGATATTTGCACAATATAAAATGGTTTTTTTTTATATGTATAGCGTTTTAATAATTCAAAAAATCTCATTTCCATATTGATAAAAACAATTGTTTTATAAAAGGCTCGGTTTTTCAATCGATGCTAACCAAAGGGTTAAGGTTAAGTCAGATTTAACCTTTATAAAAGGTTATTAAATAGACATTATTTATTCAATTAAATATGTTAATCAAATAAATTTTATTCAAATAAAAAAAATGAAATTATTTCAAAAAATGAGTTGCCTTAATGATTTCAAACTCTTTAGCTATTTCTCTCTCTCTTTAAGGGGAGTAGGCTTTATAGTAAACAGTAGAAAGTTTATTTCAAAAAGTTTATTTTAAAGTGAATAATTAATGCAATAAAATCACTGCTATGATTATTTAAAAATACTCTGCTTTTTATAAATATTCAAAAAAAAATCTTATATAAAGTTTTTATATCGAAACTAAAATGAATTCGCGTACATCTTCAGTTTATTTTAATGCAAATAGCCTATACATATATATATATTTTTTTTGAAAGCATCTAAAAGAGTAAAGTAGAACAAACATTTTTACTTGGCAACTAAAAAAAAAAAAAGAATATTTAGCTCTTAATAAATTTTCTCTTATAAGAGATCCAGTAAAGGGAGGAATTTGTCAATTAAAATTTCCATACTATCAAATCAGAGAGGTAGAGTCAACATTCTAATCAAAACAGTATCGGGGAGTTAGCAAATCGATAGCTAATGTGTCTGAGTACCAAAATATTAAATTTCCATCGGCGCTAATGTAAATTTATTCAAGTTTGATAAGTTTAAAAGTTCAAATTTAATTATTAATTCTAATCCTTAAAAAAAAAGGGAAATTTGTTGTTTTTATAAAAATATCTCTTTAGAGGATTTTATTTTTTTAGGGTTAAGTTTAGTTTAGTTAATGGTTTGCTTCGTAAGAATATTTTTTATTAAATAATTAAATTAGAATTTTGTAAATTAAGATTTACACTCTAAATTCGTCTTAATAATGTGACCCATTGCTTCTCTTTGTTTTTTGACCCCCTCGTTTACTAGTCCTTCGATGTCTAACAATAATATAGGCAAGTTATATTAATATTTCAAATAATATGATGTAAACTATTCATGTAATCTAGTCTGGCCTGTTAAATATGAAAGAGGCCAAAAAATGAAGATATACATATTTTTGTTACTAGTTGCGTCGCCTTCTGAAGGTGGTCAAGGGAACTCTGAATAATAATTATTATAATACGTAATAAAAAAGCTTAATTGCAAAAAAAATCTCTAAAACCTACGATTACTTGAATCAGAAATTTAAAAGTCAAATGAAACGATTCGGGTTGCACTTCAAGAATCTCCCCAATCAAAGT